>CAUYQU010005029.1:0-110777 GCA_963574635.1 Cheracebus regulus
TATCTATCTATCTATCTGGCATGTATCTATCTATCTATCTGGCATGCATCTATCTATCTATCTATCTAGAATGCATCTACCTATCTAGGCTAAGAAATCACTGTAACAAAGAGGCAAGCACTTAACGTTTTATGTCAAATACTGTTGTTCTTTTATTTATCCACCTGCAGGAGCATTCATCAATGCAGGGAGAAATGAAAGAGCACTGCATTTCACATTGAGGGGATCTGGGTTTGAGTCCTTGGGTTAGCTTTGCTACAATGAGAGCAAGAACACCTATCACAATGGCTTATTACAGAATTCAAATGTGGCAGGGGAGGTAAACTATGAAGTGTAAAATCAATTCCTTGGTTTGCCAATTCCCCATAGCTAGTACTAGAGGCTGGCCTCAGATGGAAGAACCAGGGACTGTGCCTGTCCTGGGGAGTGATGGCAATGCCTTCCATCCTTCCGGCCCATGTTTACATCTGGTGCTACCCTAAGCATCACAGGGCAATTAGCACACATCCTCTCCAAGTACCAGATTTGCCTGACTTCATAGATAAGGAAATGATATCCAGAAGACATATCCCAATTCACACAAGGAAGAAAACTAACTTTGCATCTAAGTCTCTATGGCAGAGATAGCTATTCGTTCCCCTTTGCCCAGTTTTCTCTTCCTTAAGTATCAGAATTCCCCAATTCAGCTGGGCATGTGGACATTCAGAGTGAAGCCTACATTTCCTAGCCTCCTCTGTAGTTAGATGTGGCTGTAATTGCATTGTAGACAGTAGGATACAGGCAAAAGCATTGTTCTCTCCTTTCTTGCTAGCTGGAATGCAGGCATTATGGCTTGAACTCAAGCAGCTATTTTGTGCCATGAAGTGAAGGCTATGTATTGAGGACAGTGGTACTGCATTATGGGAGGCTGGGACTCTGACAAGCAACCAGCTGCCCAGCCAGTTCTCAACCCTCTAAACAATCGTTTCCCAGGTAGAAAAATCAAATCATCTTATTTAAGTCACTATTACAATGTTTTTGGTCACTTGCAGCTGAACCTATCCTAAAACAGCCTGTCTGACTCCAGAGCACATTTTCCTAATCACTTTCTTTAGAAAGCAGCTTATCTTTGTCATCCTTGCAAGACCTCAGGGCATATGATAAAGCCGTTGGCACAGTGTCTGGCTCAGAGTGAGTGCTCAATAAATTCTAACTAGCCACTGCCCTCACTGTCCTGTGGCCACTGCTGCTTCTGTTCGCAAGCATGTGCCACCCTGACCAGCTTTGCTTAGCAATCCTCAATGCCCAGATCAGCCAGGTGGACCAGGCAAGGTAGTTTTCATAGAGCCCAAAGTGCCCAACCCTGCCTGGCATCAGAAGGGGGGCTGCTTGTTATCTTGGCTCCAGAAAGTCTTCAAACTATTTCTACCAATACTGTATATATGCCAGATTCTTTCTTGATGGAACTAGGCCCTAAAGAGGAAGAGGGGCCTGATGTGGTGAAATCTGATCCAACTGGGCAATCTTCTTTTTTTTTTTTTTTGAGCTGGAGTTTTGCTCTTGTTGCCCAGGCTGGAGTGCAATGGCACAATCTTGGCTCACCAAAATCTTGGCTCACTGCAAACTCTGCCTCTGAGTTCAAGAAATTCTCTTGCCTCAGCCTCCTGAGTAACTGGGATTACAGGCACGTGCCACCACACCTGGCTTATTTTACATTTTTAGTAGAGACAGGGTTTCTCCATGTTGATCAGACTGGTCTCGAACTCCTGACCTCAGGTGATCCACCTGCCTCGGTTTCCCAAAGTGCTGGGATTATAGGCATGAGCCACCACACCCAGCCTTAACTGGGCAACCTTTTTGGGATACTGGAGGACAGGGACATGCTGGGCAAATGGACAGTCCCTTTCTGAGCCTGCAGGGAAACTAACCCAATGGGCTCCTGCGAAATCCTCTTTGAAGAGCCAGATTTGCATATAAATAATAGATATGTCAAAACATATGATGTCTGGATTTGGTATTCATCCTAAGAGTTGAATGTACAATTTGTAATAATTTCCTCAAATTCTAGCCATGCTCCTGCAGACCCTGTCTTCAGCATTGGCATTGGGCAATTAATTAAATTGCCATTATCTCCCACGAAATGACGACTCCTGATTAAGAACAGCCCTTTCTCTCCACCGTTCACTCGGCAGTCCTACTTCTGCCTAGCCGCAGCCTCAAGTCTCTATTCCATGGCATCAGGTAGACGCACGCGGACAGGCTTTGTCGGTTCGCTGATGTGTGCAGTTTGGAAAATGAGAACACAAGGAAAGCTGTCCTTAGGAGGAGGAGGCGAGGAGAGGCGTCAGGAGGCCAAGCGATCAAAGCGAGGCATCAGAAACAAAGACAGCGAAGGAGTTCAGCCCCCTTTCAATCCCACCTGCCGGTTCACGTGGCCACTGCCCTTGCCTTCTGGGGAATTCTGCTGGATAAGAGGCTCAGACAAGCCCCAGAATGCCCCAATGAGGACGCAACAGGAAGACAATCTGTAGACAGAGAAAGTGCTCTGTTTTACAGTTTCCTGGGCACTGACACCAGCAGCCTTTTCTGCCAGCGGTTCGAAATATGAGACACTGGTGTTTTTCCCTGGTTCCCTGAATTTAAATTACATCACCAAATAAGAAACTTCCCGAAGGAAATGAATCTCTGCAGATAACGAGCCCTCACAATGGATATCTCAAATTGTAATAAAAATATAACTTGAATGTTAAAGGTGAATTTCAATTAAGGATTCCATCACATATTTTGCTCCAGACCACAATAAAAAAAACTTATTTCACTGCCAACAGCAAGTCTCCTGCGACATCTCTTTGAAAACCGACTATTTTTGAAAGCCAAGTTAGAAAAACACATGTGCTCTAGGGTATAAAGAAAGCAGCATTGTGTATAAAATGTAATACTGAGAGGTAGATCTTAGTATATTGACATTATAAAAACCGGGTAGCAATGGGAAATAATATTTTTACAAAGGTGGCAAACATAAATGCCAGACCTGCAGGCAAATTTATAGACTCTGTCGCACACCGTGGCATTTCACCACCAGGTGCTCAAGAAAGCCAAGGAGAAGGGTGCCTGCAAGTGCCACCCTGAGGCACACAAGCCATTTTCGGGCCACCCAGGCAAGTCAGAGACATGGCGGGGATGGGTATGGGGGTGCCTCGGGGAGCCTGAGCAAGATATGATCTAATGAAAAGCTCAAATAAAGTCCCTCCCAGGAAGGCTTGGCCCCTGGATCCTGGCTTTGAATTTAGCTACTGAGCCACAGGGCTCATCCTCCCACCAGCCCCATAGTTTAGTGCTGTCTCTGACTCGGTCTCTGATTTTGTTTTAATTAAGGTAAAATTCAGCTAGCATAAAATTCACCATTTTAAAGTGTACAAGTCAGGGGATTTTAGGATATTTTGAGCTGTGCAACCAATACCACTATCTAATTCTCAACATTTCATCACCCTGAAAGGAAACTCCATTCTCCTGAAGCAGCCCTCCCTACTCCTCCCTGCCCCCAGCCCCAGGCAACCACCCACCGGCTCTCTGTGTCTGTGGATTTGCCTGGACATTCACATAAGTGAAACACACCACATGTGGCCTGTTGTGGCTGAATTCTTTCAGCAAAACGTCCTCAGGCTCATGATGGCTGTAGTGTGGGCTCATACTTCATTCCTGTCTCTGGGCGAAGATTATTCCATTGTACGAATGGACCACATTTTCTTTATTCCATTGAGGGACTCTGGGATTGCTTCTTCCTTTTGGCTACTCTGATTATGTAATGTGGCTTCCTCCCTCTCTCTGAAGCTAGAATCTCTCTGGCAGAGCACACAGGGTTAGTTATATACAAGGCGATCAGGCTTCTTTGGCTGAATGGCTACATAAACAGGAGATGCTCTGTGCATAGATCTACTGCCCTCCAGCACTTCTGTAAAGCTCTCTATGGCTGGGAGAATTTCCTCTAACATCATCCCCTAGGACAGACTCAGACGTGTCTGAGCAAGGGCCTGGCACACTTGCTCTGTAAAAGGCCTTTTCTGTACATCTTTCTGGTTTTGCAGGCAACACAGTCTCTATGGCACCGTCTTGGTTCTGCTGCAGTCTTGGAGCATGTGCATGGAGGTGTTCCAATAAAACTTTATTTTTATCATTATTATTATCTTTTTGTGACAAGGTCTCACTCTATTGTCCAGACTGGAGTACAGTGGTGCGATCTCGGCTCACTGCAACCTCCACCTCCTAGGTTCAAGCAATTCTCCTGCCTCAGCCTCCCAAGTAGCTGGGATTATAAGCGCATGCCACTACTGCTCGGCTAATTTTTGTATTTTTAGTAGAAAGAGGGTGTCACCATGTTGGCCAGGCTGGTTTTGAACTCCTGACCTCAAATGATCACCTGCCTTGGCCTCCTCAAAAAAATTTTTTATTATTTATTTATTTTTATTTATTTTTGCTCTGTCACTCAGGCTGGAAAATGGCACGATATCAGCTCACTGCAACCTCCACCTTCTGGGTTCAAACAATTCTCCTGCCTCAGCCTCCTGAGTAGCTGGGATTACAGGTACACGCCACCACGCCCAGCTAATTTTTGTATTTTTAGTAAAGACAGAGTTTCACCATGTTAGTCAGGCTGGTCTCGAACTCCTGAGCTTGTGATCCGTCCACCTCAGCCTCCCAAAGTGCTGGAATTACAGGCATAAGCCACTGCACCTGGCCCAGATATCTTTATTTTTAAAAGCAGATGGTAGATCAGATTTGGTCTATGGGTCATGGTTTGTCAAACCGTACTCTAAATTAATTGTATCCACTAGCTGCAGTGATTGGTTCAGGAGGTCAGATGACCTAGACAGATCCAGAGTGAAACCCCGGACTTCTTACTCAATGGTTGGGAAAGAGGGGCTCCCTCTTCTTTAGGACAGTGGAGAATATCTGTGGGGCCTGAGATGCCTACAGCCATTTTATGGACACAGGGAAGCCAGTCTGAGACTAGAGAGCAGCAAGGAGGAGGGGGCATTGAGAGAATCACAGGAGAACAGGGCCAGACTCTTGGTTGAGCCATGCCAGAGGTCCCCTCCACACCTGGCCTTTTTGCTGCTGCCTTTACACATTTATCACTTGTCTGTCTCCCCATGGTGAGGATGGTGTTAATGGTTGCTGCATTCCCTGTGCCTTGCGCTTTTTAAGTCCCTAGTAAACACTTGCGGAATGAATGAACTCTGGGAGGTGGCCAGGTCTCTCCTGGGGTAGAGAGGTGAAGGGGGGCCCTCAGCCCTTGGTCAGGTGAGTGCTCCCTACATGCTGGGGCTGAGGGCAGACTGAATTTGGTCTAAATTAATTGTATTAAATTAATGTAGAGTGTGGGGTTTGCTTGAGTGCTGTCTTGCCCGGGCAGAGCGCTTTTCAGAATGGACACGCAGCAGGGGTCCAGCACTTCCAGACAGATCCAAATCTGTGATCCAGGCTGAGATCTCATCTATTAGAGACTTTGGACACAGGCTGAGAGCAGAGTAGCCCCCAGGGAGCACCCACCTTAGAGGGCATTTTGCTCAGATAGGCAGGGGCTGGGGACAAATGGTAACCGATCCTGGGCAGACAGTACCATTGGCTTCCATCTCCAGGTCCAAAGAGACATCAGTGTCAAGACAGGGGAAGACATCGGACAGAGCCAGGTTCAAGTCCTAGCCCCATCGTTCTCCACGTTCATGACCTGGGGCTGCAATTTTTATCTCTTCAGGTCTCTAGTATGAAATGTATGCGATGATACTTACTTCTTAGGAGGGCGGTATCACCCAGGAATAAGGAGCGAGGAATGAAGCCTGGCTAACACCAATCCCTTCTGCTGCATGAGCGCATTGACATGAAATGTCCACACTGCTGGACTCTCCAAATCAGGCACTGCTTACACCCTGTCTCCACACATGCTCCAGGGAACTGGGCCAGGGTCTCCAAGATGACAGCACCCCGTGGCTCACGCTTATGTGTGGTGGCAGGTACATCCTCCTCGTTAGCCCCCTGGAGCTAACCAGCTTCCTGTTTGCAGCTGAGGACTAAAGGCAACTCGGGGTTTCCATTTAATGTGCCCTGAGCCAGCAGGCAGATGCCAACGACCAGAGCAGGGCCACGTGCTGGCCAGTTATGCCCAGGCCCATCGAGTTGGTAGAGACAGCGAAAATAAATACATTCATAATCAAATAAATAAATGAAGAGCTGCTTTCTTACTATTCATACTTCTGCAATTTGAAACATTTCTAGATGGAGGTGGCCAGGATGCTATAAATAAACAAGACCCAAGGGAGCCCTTAGGTGACCTTGAAATATTTATTTGGCCTCCCCATTAGTGTTTTAAAAGCTGAGGACTCCAGGGCTCTCAGTCCAAGGGTAGCGGGCTGGTGAGGGGGCTGGGGGACCCCCTTGGTAGGGCTGCTCCCCCATAGGAAGGGCCCCACCTGGGGAGAGCAGAGCAGTCCTTGCCCCAGTCAGCTGCCTCCTGTCCTACCTGGTGCCTCTCCCTGCCCCCCTTCTCTCTGCCCTGTCTTTGCGGACAAAGGGTGGCTTAGAGGAAGCCAGCTCTATAAAGCTTTAATATTTGGATAAATTAATGGAAAGGCCTTTATGGTAGAAAATACCCGATTCTCAAACTCACAAACATAACTGCGTCTAACATCTCTTGCCTAGAATCAAGATCCTCGTATTTACTACCATCCTCCAGCCTCGGTAACCATGGGGACACAGGTCCCCTAATCAATGGTGCCAGCCTGCACAGGGGAAGGCCCGGCCTGTTGCTGCTCCAGACAAGAAGATGGGTTCCAATGGCTGAATGCCTCGGCCCCCTTGCCTGTCTCCACGGGTGTAGGTCCCAGGGCTGGCATTTTTTCCTTTATTTGCCAACACACCATGTGCGTCCACCACAGTTCCCCAATGGCAACCGGGGAGTGCATAGGCCAGTTGCCATAGCAACAATTACTCTTTCAAACAGGATTTTGCTCCTGCCTGGTGAGGTGATTCAAGGGCCCCCCTGGAGTCTCCAGGGTGTGGCCGATGGCGGCTTTGGGTGGGGGCCTGGGTTGGGTGATCCTTGTTAGTTGGTTGGAGGCTGAGGATAACAGCCCTGCATGCACCCATGTCCTCTCTAAAACATGCCCCACGGCGCCTTATGTCCCAGAAGCTCATCCCAGCTCCTAACGCCCCAACACAAAGGACCCAGGCCACAGACTCATTCATCCTCTGCTTCCAGAACCTTCCAGGACAACGTAGTCTACCAAGGAGCCCTCTCTCCTGCAAGCACCCTGCAGACAACCCCAGAGGGTGCAAGGGAGAAAGGAAACCGTGTTTCATCTCTGGGTCTGCCTGGCTGGGCTGGCGGCTAATCTGCTGGTTACTGAATCCACCAGGTTAGCCCAGGGCTACTTCAGCGGGACCCAGCCCCACTGCTACAGCAGGCTGCAGCTGTTGAAAGGGAGAAGGCTTGTAGGGTGGAGGCTACGTGGGCGGCTCTAGATGGTCGTTTGGCTTCAGATCCTGGTCCTGCTGCCGACAAGCTCTGCGGCCAGAAGCCACGTGTCTCATCGCTGAGCTTCATTCCCTTGCAATGTGGGGGTAATAACAGCATGAATAGGGAGTGGCCTAGAGGCAGCTAAGAAGCCCAGAGAGTTCCCTGAGCTCTCACTTCCACGCCCACAACTCTCCAGCGTCCTGGTGTCCGGTGGGTGTGCACGGCCATTGCTCAGGAACACCGTATGCCCACTTCCTTGTGTTTGGCTCCTTGTGAAGGAAAAGCTAGAAGCCATCCACCAATAGGCGTGGAATCCTCAGAGCCACAACTCTGTTCCCAGGAATGCAGGAGGTCTTCTCCAACCTCCTCCTCTTCTGCCCAGGCAAGGCTGAGATGGAGCAAACGGCTCGCAGGGATTTTTCCGCCATTGTTGGCGGCTCCTCCTCCTGTCCCCATACCTGAGTCCTCTGCTAAGCAGCGGGCTGGGCTTTTTCCCGTTTGCCCTAGGATTGTAACAATTTCCTTTTGTGTTGATTCCCGTTTGCCCTAGGATTGTAACAATTCCTTTTTGTGTTGAATGTGAAAGTTCTTCCATTTCCAGTTTGAAGCTATTACTCTTATTTTCCCTCTCTCAGCAGTCTGTGAATTTTCTAGCACGGAGAAAACAAGAGCAGGCATGCACACACGCTCACAACTTTGCCCATCCCTGAGAAGAAGGGCTCTATTAGAATTTCGGCTCCACGGAGAAAGGAGTGGTTTGGACCAGGCGCACTGTCTGTGCTGAGACGGGCAGTTTTCCATCAGGGGCCTGGTTGCTTCCTGGGCGATTTGTCAATGACATGTGTTAATTCTGGGCTTCCACTGGAGGCTGTGGTTGCCAGTGGGGCTGGGAGGCAGGCTTTGGGGCCTTCTCCCTGGGCAGGAGGCACTGGTCAGGACCCTTCTTGCTCTTCCTGACTTTGCCAGGCTCAGAGCAGTCAGTCGTTCCTATTCATCCCATCCATGGGAGCGTTCTTTATTACCCAAGGAAATTGAGGATGTCCAATAGTGAGGGAGGAATAAATCATTGTTCTCAGCTAAATGGAGTAGTGCAGATCTGCTGAAAATGCTGCCTTTTATCAACAGTGCAAATAATGAAGATTCCATGCGCTGAGAACAATGAAATGAGCCACTGCACTATTGATGGGGTATTTGTACAACCCTGTGAGTTATGTTTCAAAACCAGGCTCTATTAAAGATGCAGAACCCTTTTCAGAAGCAAAAAGACTAATATTGCTCTCCAAATAATTTATAAGTCTCCCCACAAGGCAAAAAAGCAAGGTTGTCTGGAAGCAGGCGATCACTGTTTTGGTTTTCTGTCGTCTCTTGGCTCCTCTGCTCTGTGGGACTCAGACTGAGTCTGGGTGCAACCTTCCCCCACCTGCAGTGTGGAGAGAAAGGGGGCACCCCAGCAGGGGCGTGGCGGTGGACAGAGGTGGAGTACTCCCACCCACCTGTGTGCAGTGCCTAGGCCCATGTCCCACTTCATTCAATCCCAGCCAACTTGGGCTCCCTGGGGGCTGGGAGAACTGAAATCCACAGAGAAGCAAATCCTGGGCTTTAGCAGAATCCCTGCTTATGCTGGAGCTTTGGCAGTGGTTCTCAGCCCCAGTGACATTTGGCAAAGTCTGGAGGCTTGCTTAGCAGTCATGAGTGGCAGAGACAGAGTGCTACCGGGTGGAAATGCTCCAGGAAGTGGAGGCCAGGGACGCTGTCAAACGTCCTACAATGCCCAGGACAGCTCCCCACAACCAAGGTTGACCCAGTACCACCGCTGATAGAGCCAAGATGGAGAGACTCTGCGCTAGAGTCACCCATTTATTTCTTCCCCCGGTTCCCACGCCTCCTGCGAGCTAAGTGTGGGGATGGAGGAAGCTGGCAAGAACCCGTGGAGCTTTCATGGAGATATCAGGTTGCTGACAAGGTTCTGAGTAAAGACACTGTGGAAGCACCACCCAGCTAGCCCAGGTGGGGCCTGGCCCCTTGGCAACACCAGGGTGCAGCCATTCAAAGTGAGAAGCCTCGTAAAGCGGGTGGCTCTCGATGGCTATTGTGGGTTCAGATCCTGGTCCTGTTGCCGGCTAGCTCTGCAACCAGAAGCCACGTATGTCACCTCTCTGTGTATCATTCCTGTGCAACGTGGTAATAAGAACTTCAAGGCCACGGTGGGTATCAAATGAGCTCTTCATGCAAAGCACTCGCAGTGGTGCTGGCACTGGCTCCATCACTGCAGGCGACTGTGATTATTAACACTGACGGTGATGAAGCTGACACAGAAACACAAAGATGTCTTCGCAGGCAAGGCTAAGTAAGAACGTGAGATGCCCAATTTCAGGCCCCCTGTGTCTGCAGCCCTTCAGTGATCATCCTGCAACAGACTCAGCCCAGGAAAGACGTGCAGCTTGACTAGATGGTAGGGTGGGGTGTAGATGTTTTTAGCTTTCAAAAGAGAAACTGCATGCTACTTTAACTAAACAACAAACAAAAACTAAACACATACAGCAAGGGTCCTCACAAAAAATATCAGGAACACTTTCAGTCTCACCCAGATTTGTGTTTATTGGCATCGAGCAGCTCTATGCTCTCCCCCAAGAGACCCGCACTGGCCTCACCCATATTGCATGAAGGTGAGCAGCTTCTCAAGGGCATGGATGGGCTCTGGGGGTGGCTGGAGAGGGAAGGTGGTTGGGGAGGGATTTAGGATAGGAGGGTGGCCAAGCCCGGCAGCCTCAGCCCAGGAAGACCCGGCTGTTCTTGGCATTGTGAATCTAAACCACACCACTGGCGTAGAAGCTTCAGGGACAGGTCAGAGCCCAGGTGGGGCAGGGGTGCAGCGATAAAGGAGAAAGGTACAGGCTCAGCCCAGGACTTCCCCAGGCTGAGTCTGGATCCAGGAGGGTCGTGCTCCATCTTGGCCACTGGCCAGGTGAGTGATCTGAGATGATGCCAAAACTTCCTAGACCTCAGACACCATCAGATGCCCAGAGGACACTGTCTACTTTCTAGTCATGGTAACCAAAAACATCCCTGGAGTGGGAGGACACAATCACCCCCAGTGGACAACCACTGAATCAGATCTCCAGGATTTCTTCAGCCCTACATCTGAAGACCATGGAAACGGATTCATCTGTCAAATGAATGTCGGGGATGCAGGCAGATTTCTGCAGGCAGCTGCCGCACCACCCACAGAGGCCAGGCCACTCCTGAGAACTCACACCATGTTGAGTATCTTTGATAAGTATGGCCAAGAAACACTGAAAGACAGTGTGATCAGAAACACGAAGCGTGGCCGGGCATGGTGGCTCATGCCTGCGATCCTAGCACTTTGGGAGGCTGGGGTAGGCGGATCACCTGAGGTCAGGAGTTCAAGACCAGCCTGGCCAACATGGCAAAACCCCATCTCTACTAAAAATACAAAAAAATTAGCCACACGTGGTGGCGGGCACCTGTAATCCCAGTTACTCAGGAGGCTGAGGCAAGAGATTCACTTGATCCCAGGAAGCGGAGGTTACAGTGAGTTGAGATTGCACCACTGCACTCCAGCCTGGGCCACAGAGCTGGACTCCATCAGGGTGAGGTGGGAGAGAAGGTGCCATATCCCAGGACTCAGGGCAGTGGTGATGGACGCTGGAAAATCATGTTTGGTGGGACGGACAAGGGGGATATAGAAGATGCACATGATATTCATAATGCGTTTTTAATGAAATGTAAGAATGGAAGATTTGCCTTATTTCTCAACTGATGTATCCATTTATGTGGCATGTCATTTTAAATGTATCTGAGTAAATGCATTAGAAAATAGCAAGAAACCCAAGAACGCCGACTATCAAAACCCCTCCCTACCACACTTTTCTTTCTCACTTAGCGATATATTAATCCTTGAACACTAACACGTGTCAATAAATAAGAGTCTGTGGAACATGAAATGTTAAAAGCCTTTCCAGGAACGTGCGTCTTCCCTCGAATGCCACCCGGACGGTAATGTATTATTTTACTCCATCTCTGGATGTGCTTGTTTCTTACGTCGATTTTAAAACCCTTGGGTTCAAATGTACCTTATTACATTTTAAAGTCTTTGGATTGTAGCAGAAAAATGTTCTGCACTATAAAACATAGAGCATAGTTGAGGTTTGATGGGTTTGCTTCTATTTTCTACCCCACAAAACGCTTTCTAAATGCCATTAAAATTTAGCATACACCATAATAACCAAGCTGCATTGTTCTATGTTTAAGTCAATTGACTTCTGAGTTTTATTTCTTCATATACATCAAATGAAATAAAGTTGCTGTTGCAGCAAGAGGTGAGGACGTGGGTGCTGTTGTTTGTGGACCAGTCCCTTATGCCCCCGTAGAGGGCTGGCTGGGTGCTAGAGAGGCTGTGGCATGTGCCCGTGATCAAAGCTGTCCGTGATGTAAGCAAGAGGCCTGAGCGTCGCAGCAGGGACTCACATCACCAGTGGGAAGTGCCTCGAGCCGAGTGAGAAGAATCTATCAGGGAATAAGCCCGAATTTAGTTCCTAGACACTCTCCTAACACATAGGCATGTGTTGAATCAAGAATTAACCTTCCCCACAGAGAGGTCTGGGCTGTGCCCTGGGCTCCCAGGAGGGGATCGCTCAGGTGAGAGTGTCTTTGTTCGGAGCTTTGGGTGTGTTTGGGTCGCTTGACCTAGGCAGGGGCTAGAGGCTGAAGAAATGTGTCACTAACCAGGTCTAGGTACGAGTCCCAGTAAAGACTGAGCCCCAAGGCCCAGTGACCTTCCCGGTTGGCATCGCCATCACACAGGCTGTGGGGAGAAGTTAGTGCTCTCAACTTACCCAGGGAGGATGGCTGGAAACCCCACCCGGAACCTGTCTGCACCCTGCCCCATGTGTCTCTTCTCTCAGCTGATTTTATTTATTTATTTATTTTTGAGACAGAGTCTTGCTCTGTCACCCAGGCTGGAGTGCAGTGGCATGATCTCGGCTCACTGCAACCTCCGCCTCCCAGTTTCAAGCAATTCTGCCTCAGCCTCCCCAGTAGCTGGGACTACAGGCACATGCCACCATGTCCAGCTAATTTTTGTATTTTTAGTAGAGATAGGCTTTCACCGTATTGGCCAGGCTGGTCTCGAACTCCTGACCTCCTGATCTGACTGCCTCGGCCTCCCAAAGTACTGGAACTACAGGCGTGAGCCACTGCGCCTGGCCCCTCAGCTGATTTTAATCTGTGTCCTTTCACTCTGATAAACCTTAACCACCAGGATAACAGATTTCAGCGACTTCTGTGAGACCTTCAGTGAGTTATTGAACCCAAGGGTGGTCCTGCCCTGAATCTACACTTAGTATCAGAAGTGAGGGTATGCTTGTGAATGACCCCCTCAAACTCTTAATACTCATTAGGGCACCTCAACTTCAAGTCTGAACTCTGTTCTTCCCCTAACTAGCTAGATAAACTTAGGTAAGTGATTCAACTTCCTGCCCTGTTCAGGGATCTCACCGACAAAATGGGCAAGCGGTGACAGAGAGCTTCCTCTGCTGGCCACCCTCATTTCCAACCAACCGTGACTCTTCCCTGTGCTCCTGGGCCCCCTTCAGACCCTCCTCACTGAGGACACCACCCTACCTTCTCCAGGCCCCCATGGTGGTGGAGGAGGGGCAGGAAGCAGCCTCTGCACCCAGGACCTGGCCGAGCTCTCTAGCCTCTACTCTCTCTCTCCCCTGGTGATGGGCAACATGCCAGCTTTGACTGAACTCCCAAAAACAGAAGCAGAAGGAGGGAGGTGGAGGTACAGTATACCACAGTGCAGTGTGACACTCACGTTGCCACAGGAAGTCAAGAAAGCATAGTGACTGTCAAGGGCTTCAGGGCAGGACAGCCCAGGCTCTGGCGATGACCAGCTGGATGACTCTGGGCAGGCCCTCATCTCACTTCAGGCTCATCCAGTTATTTGATGGCACATGCGGAACATCCGCAGTGGGCAAGGTACCACGGTGGGTGCTGAGGCTGCAGCAGCGTGCAAGATAGAAATGGAGCTACAGCTTAGGGGAGGGCAGACGAGAAAGGAAGCAAAGGCAGCCCAAGAGACGAGGGCCACCCCATGGGCGAATACAGCAGGAGCCCCTGTGCTAGTGGGGAGAGGGGGCCTGGAGAGGAGTCACTGACTGTCACCTCACTCTGCTCAGCCATAGATGGGCAAAGAGGGCTGCTTTGTGTGCCAGGTGTATGCACCCAGTGAAACCATCCATGCCCAGTGCCTGCACCCAGTGAAACCGTGAGTGCCAGTGCCTGCATCCAGTGAAACCATCAGTGCCCAGTGTCTCAGGATCTGGGTGAGGATGAGCACTCAGGTTATGGCATCTGTTGTGGTATTGGCATTGAAGGCCACAGACTTGGGTTACTTATCCTTGTAATATCCCAGGAATAGAGGAAATACCAGGAAAGTACAGACGGCCCAGTGCTCAGCTTGGCCCCAAATGGCAGGCTTCAGCTCTCCCAGTGTTCTGCAAAAGTGCCATCTCAGCCCCTTCCCAGAGCCAGGTGCAGGCCAAGCATACAAGAACCAGCATAAGCTGCAAGGTGTTCAGCTCCACCTGCCGAGCCGGCCTCACCCATGCAAGGTGCGACCACCCTAATGTGTTATGCCAGGAAGGAAATACAAATAAACATAATAAATCTGGCCAAATGGCCATTATGATGTGGCGTGAGCAGGGCTGGGGACGGGGGCAGCCTGGTCTCCTCTATGTCAGGGGAGCTTACAGCTCTTTCGTTTTACCTGGGGCTCTGTTCTTTAGAGCAAATTGGACCTTTCGCTCTGAAAGAAATAATTACTCTCTGAGGAGAAGAGAGCTGGCCATGAATGCTGATATGACACTCAATGTCACCTTGCCAGTCAAAAGAGGCTCCAGCTCCTCGGCTTGGGTCCTGGCCAACTCCCCGTCTCTTTCTCATAATGGAGGTCACTTCTCTGTAGAATTTGTTGATGATCTCCAAAATGACAAGTTAGAAAGCTCCTGTCAGCAGGATATTTTTTTTTAAGAGGAAAGAATGGCAAAGAGAGGGAGGTAGCAGAGGCCCTGGGGTGAGGAGAAGGGAAGGGCCCAGAGCAAAGCCAAAGGGTAGGTTTTGCATAACCAGAAGCCAGGTGACTGTGGAGTTCCATCCAAAATTAACTTCTCGAACCAGTGACCCAGACAGATGAGCCGTATAAGAAATCGGCTGCTCTCCCTTGTCCACTCCGGGGAGGGAACCCACAGAGACAGCTCAGGAAGCCAGCAGCCAAGCTGGCGGGTTCCTGCAGCCTCCTGTCAACATGCAAGGCTGGTGCCAGTGCCCTCTGCAGCTCGCAGCCCAAGGGGCTTCGCTTCAGATGTGTGCACCAAGGAACCGACTTGACTGGGCAAATAAAAATATCCAGAGCTACACCATCAAAGACACATCGGTGGGGTGGGAGGAGCTGAATGTTATCATTAGCTCTCTGCAAGAAGAGAGCATCTACTTCATCTGCCACAAGTCATCTGGGAGCAGGGAAATATTGGCCCTGGTGGTTGTAAATAATTCCATTTGCCGAGAGTCCAGAAAGGAATTCTAGCCACGTGCACACTCACCCAGCATCAGCGTGGGGGCCACAGAGCTATTCTGAGCTTTCGCCGAGGCAAACCACGGCCTTGGAGGGGCAGCCCCAGAGAGGAGGGGGTAGCCTCCCCTGTGTCCATGTGGAATATACCCCATGTGGAGCTCAGTGCAGCTAGGCAAGAACAGGGCAGGCAATGAGGAGGGAAGGCAAGGTGGGCTCTACTGAGCAGGGTGTGACTAGCAAAGGGACAGAGATGGGCTGAAGACATCACCTCTGCCCCAGGAATCACACAGCCACTTGCTGAGAAAACTCCCCAAATCACACTGCTTTCTGGGTGAATTCTGCTATCCATTTGACAAATATTTTCTGGGTGACCCATGCCAGCTGCTGTGCCAAGTACGTTGGGGTCACAGAGAATAGGTAGAGTCCCGGAGGAGGAGGAAGGAGCAAGGTAACATTCATGGCACAGTGGGCTCGGAATGTGACAGAGCCAAGTGCGCCCTGAGGGCCATGGAGGACACCCCCAGGTCAGAGATACAGATGCAGGAAGCTGGTGATGCTGTGCACAGAGGGAGCAGCCTCCAGAGGGGAGTGGGAGCTGCCCCGAACAGTGCTTCCATCCACCCCATGTACTGCTGTGGGCGGAGCCAGTTCCCCTGACTCCGTCAGCCAACAGAGAAGCCACATCCTGGACCCCACGCCCCAAGATCCCAGGATCAGTTCCTGGTGAATAACACCAGAGCTGAAGTCTCAAACCAGTGGCAATGTGAGCTGCCTGTTTTGGCCAGAACTGTCATTAGAATCTTAGGAAGCAATGAGCCAGAGGGAGACAAAGGGACCATCTTCGAACCAAGGGGTTCCGGGAGGAGACTCTGGAGTCTCTATTTCTGCAGAGCTGCGCTCGCTCCCCACCAGCAGGCCCAGGGAAGTCCACACCCAGGAGTGGGGCCTGGGGAAAGAAGATGCTTGGCTGCACGTTTATACTTTTAGAAGCATTAAAAAAAATAGGGCTGAAATTATTTTTTTAATATGAACAGGAGGTTTTAATCAGAACAGGAGAGAGGAATTCCTTTCCAGTAATAGCCCAGTAATAGCACTCTCTAAAGTAATGAGATTTCAGTATTCAACAATAAAATGTGATCTATTCAGGATTCTAGGAAATAAAACTCTAGAGATAATTCGAGGGTGATTTTCTGACACCTGAATCGATGTTACAGGTTCAGACCATTAAGCCCATCCACAGGCGTGGCCACTAAGTACTTGCTGCTCAGAGGCCTCCAGACAGAGGCTGGAATGCAGTTTCCTCTGGGACCTCCTTCCCCATGACCCCCGGAGGCCGCAGGTTGGTCCTCATGGGGCCCAGCCTCCAGGCCAAGTGTGAGCTTGACTGGATGTCACAACTGCTCCCTGGGCTTGGACTCTGGGGAGGGTCATGGGAGCTGTCCAGCACCCTCTGGGATGACTCCCAATCCATCATCAGCCACACTGAGCCATAGAAGCCCATGGTCACTGCCATTCCCCTGACTGGACTGATCAGAGAAATCAGTTTAACAGGTTTGTTAGCACCTGGAATGGACTAAGACACCTCGCTGGTCTTGCTGCCTGCAGTGTCCTCAGGATGTTGCATGACGCCTGCAAAGAGTCAGCACTCGATAAGCATTTGTTTATGAATGAATGAAGTGACTCTATGATGCAGGGCACTGGCTAAGGGGATCACAGTTTCAGGATTCAAGTGAAAAATCTGCTCTAACCCACAAGTTACCCTGGGAGAGGCACCTTCGGCTTTTCTGACCTCCGTCCCTCTCTGTAAGCTGATGGGGCCAGACTAGATGAGCACTTTGGTTTTTCTGGCTTTAGCCTCTGTGACTTTATGGTTCTGTGACTCTCCACCAGGTATCTGCTCCCAGGTGTTCCCGGTCCCTGGGATATTCTGGCTTGCTCTGCCTTTGAGAGGGGCTAGCAGGGTGAAACAGCTTTAGTCGAGAGCAGATCTACAAACGCTTATTGGAGAAACACCTCCCGCCAAGCCAGCTAACCATGGCGCTGCCACACTCCACTCACAGAGAGTCCTTGCTGGAGTCAGCCAGGCCTCATCACAGCCAAGAGGAGACACACACCAGACCTCTTCCCTCCTGCACTTGGTGGCCAAAAATAGACCTGCTAATCACAGGGCTAAATCCTTTTGAGGGTCCCAGAGGCAACCACACAGGCCAATCGTTCTGATGTCACCCATCCTGTGAAATGTCACTCACTGGTGGGAACCAAACCACCTGATTTGCAAACTGCTATGTCCTGAAAGCCAGAAGACAGCATAAGAGGAAGGATTAAGTGAAGTTCGGCTGACAGATGATGTTCTACAAAAGGTCACCCCCGGATCATTCCTCCATCCATTATTTATTAACAACCTCCGAGACACAAGCGGTACATCAAATGTCCAGCATCGGGAAGATGATAAAGTAATATTTTATAGCTGGAGGCCTCTTAAAGGTGTTAACAAAGAGCTTACAAAGTGATTTCAATGTGCTACAAAATAATTTGTTAAGAATTCACTGCAGCTGAACATTAAAAGAGATATTAATCACCAAGTGAAATGGATGCAAGAAAAACAGCCCAGCCCATGTCCATGAGTGATATAAGTGGGCCCCGTGTTCCTGTTGATTTAGCACTTGGGTCAGACAAGGGCACAGTCACCACTCACTCTCTCACGTTTCAACCCTGGTATCATGCCCCTATTTTAAAACTTCCGCAATATCTTTCTTCTTCTACAGATCACCTCCCTGAGCTAGGTGGGTTGGCAAAAATAGTTATGTTCCACTAACTGTCTTTGCCCCACACACAAGTCTACCCAAGTCCACTAACTCTACCCAAG
Organism: Cheracebus regulus; assembly: GCA_963574635.1. Classification (NCBI taxonomy): domain Eukaryota; kingdom Metazoa; phylum Chordata; class Mammalia; order Primates; family Pitheciidae; genus Cheracebus; species Cheracebus regulus. The sequence goes on from CAUYQU010005029.1 coordinate 17,956, forward strand.
TTCACCAGTCCTACCCAAGTCTACCACCTCTACCCAAGTCTACCACCTCTACTCAAGTACACCACCTGTACTCAAGTCCACCACCTCTACCCAAGTCCACCACCTCTACCCAAGTCCACCACCTCTACCCAAGTCTACTAACTCTATTCAAGTCCACTAATCCTTCCCAAGTCTGCTAACTCTATTGAAGTCTACTAACTCTTCCCAAGTCCACCAACTCTACCCAGGTCTACTAACTGTACCCAAGTCCACCACCTCTACCCAAGTCCAATAACTCTATTCAAGTCTGCCAATTCTACCCAAGTCCACTAACTCTACCCAAGTCCATCAATTCTACCCATGCCCACCAATCATAAGAGAAATGCTAATGAGAATAAACATAAGTTATAGAGTCACGGCCTTTATGAAGACACTGAGTCATCTGCAAGTAGGTGTGATCATTTGCAAATAGGCCTCCTGGCCCTGTCCAAGTATAGAGAAAGTTTTCAGGGTTGGTTTTCTAAGACATATGTATAGATTACGGCCTATGCATTCAAGAAATACTAAACTCCTAGAGGGTAGATATCAGGGATTCTTCCTCAAAGAAGAGCCCAGAAGGAAGGCAGCCCCAGGACCTGAGGAATCTAATGACAGGTGCAGAAAGAAAGGAAAGGAAACAGAAGCTCAAAGACGATTAACACGCAGGAACCCAGCTTGGAGGAAACCTGGTTTACATTACTCACTGAACAGTTAAGTCAGGATAATGGCCAAGGCAGTTTTCACCCCAAATTTCTTTAACTAGTAATGAGTCTTCTCTTGCATAAGAAATTTATTGCCATACATAAAACTTTAATGTACCCCCAACCTTCCAGGTTAATATTTATTGCATGAAATGAGATTCACCTTGACTTTTAAAAAAAGTCACACTGTGGAAAAGTTGATCAGGTGGTAACAGGACCTGTCCCCATGGTAACAAGACCTGGATATTCTGTTTCCTTCTACATAACTAGCAGGGAGGATCCCAGAAATCCCTGAAGGAAGAGGACATGGCTCCAGGAGGTGTCCCAGGCTTCTCCAGCCTCCCCTTCCGGCCTGGCCAGCTCTGACTCTCCCATCAAATGTCAGCTAGAGTCACCTTCCCAGCTTTTCCTGGCCACCACCCTCTCCCCTCAAGACTCCTTGCTTTACTTTTACTTCCATGACGCTGGGGATCAAATTCATCCCAGTCTCATCTGTATCCCCAGAATTGATGACAGGTCTGGCTTAAGCTCACAGCTCAGCAGATATCTGTTGAACAAATGAATCAATGAATGTTCAGAGAGAACTGAGGACCCACCCTATTGTTCCATCCAATGATGACAACTTGCCATGATGCAGGATCACAGATTCCAAATGAATATGGCGCCCCTCCTATTTGTTGTCCAAATCAGCCCCTTGGCCAGGCAGGCTGGCAGCAACTGAAGAGACAAACAGAGTTTCTATTACTAAATCATCTCCCTTCCGAAGGAAGAAACATCCAGAACAACACTAACACCCACAGCCCTGTTTTCCAGGGGCAGGTCCATTACAATGGCTGGCGTACCAGCCACCTGGGATCCTCAGCCGAGCACAGACAGATTTATGCGCCGCAGAAAATGACCCTATTAAGTTCAGCAGTAAACTACAGTAAAATCCCAGCCGCTGTGTGCCCTGACTGCCAATGGGTGCAGACAACTCTGGCATGGAGAAAGTGGCAGGCGTGTCAGGAGAGGGAGAGCCTCTTGCTCTCATCACACCTTCTCTCGCTGCAAATCCTTGTGCCTGAGCAGGCCAACACAGCCTGCCCACTCTGCCAGGCCAGGGGGGCGGGACAAGGCGAAGAGAGACAGGGTGAAGAGAAACAGCTGGGGGGCTGCACCATCTGGAGGGAGCCACAAAAGCCGTGAGCACCCCCCATGCTCCACACGATGTGGATACACCAACCGAGGCTTGCCCTCTCTGACCTCATTTAACCCCAGATCAATCAGTCCTCCAAGGTGGGTGGTGTCAACCCTATTTTGCAAACAGGGAACTGGACTTTGGAGAAGTGGAGCCACTTGATCAAGATCACCTGCTGGTGAACAGTAGGCCTGAGATTTGAACCTGGTTCACGAGAATGCAAAGAGCATCTCCTCAGACACCCGCTCCAGTGTGTCTGTGCAGGGGTCCTGTCCTGGTGTGGCTGTGGTGGGAATCACCTCCAGAACCTGCCCAGGGCTGAGTTCCAGCCCCCATGGTAACAGGCTGCACGTCCCTTTTTCCAGCTGTTACAGGTTGAGTCCTCTAGCAGTTACATGTTAGGTCCTAACCTCCCATATCTCAGAATGTAACCTTGTTTGGTGATAGTATTTAAAGAGGTAATCAAGTTAAAATGAGGCCTTAGGGTGGACTCTAATCCAATATGACTGATTACTTATAAAAAGGGGGAAGTTTGGATACACACACAGGGAGAATGTCACATGAAGATGAAGGCAGAGGACAGGATGACGCTTCTACAAGCCAACAATCACTTGTAGTGATCCCTCAGCAGCCCAGCGAGAGGCGTGGGACAGATCCTCCCTCTCAGCCTCAGAAGGAACCAGCCCCACCCACACCTCGATCTGAGACTTTCACCCTTCAGAACAATGAGCCAATGCACTTCTGATGTTTAAGCCACTCTGTTTGTGGTACGGCAACCCTAGCAAACCAATCCCCTGGCTCTGAAAAACCCCACGCAGACCATGGTCCAGAAGGTACAGGTTTCACCTTCCCTGCTTATGATGCAAACACCACACCCTGTTCCCTTTCAGAGCTTTTATTCCAAGAACACAGGCTGGAGCCCTCACGCCAGCTCTCAGGAAGCCGTAGCATCTGGGTATGGTCCACCAGCCCATCTGCAGACCACCTCATGCCTGCAAATGACAATGCTCCAGAACATTTCTTGCTACAAAAGAGTGAAAAATAAATTGCAGAAGGAGAGCAGGAAGAGACAACGGAATTCTAAGTAAAGACTTCAAGAAAAGGTGCCGTCAAGCCTGAGCACCAAGGGGTGAGGAGGACTGTGGGGCTGGGAGGACAGACTGCCTAAGTCCTCTGCGTCCTGGTGACAGGGCCCAATGTAGGTGGCACTAAAGAGGCCAAAAGAAAACCAAGCAGTGGGGAGGGGCTCTCCAGCCTCATTGGAGCACAGTTAGGTGAGGCCAGCGATTGCCTTCTCTGTACTAGGAATGGGGCCGTCCAGGTGCCCGGCTCTTCTGTGAAACCTGGGACCCACTCAGCATGCCCTTCTCCATGGTCCCTGCACATGGCACAGAGATGAGGAAAGGGTGGCTGCCCACTGACCCCTGGGGTCTCCGGAGACTCCCTGGAAAAGGGTCACCTGGCACCCATGACTGATAACAGGCTGTATCACCACAGCAAGAGCAAACGAAACCACAAAGGACTCCTCCACCAGTCCCACCTGGAGCCCCTCTTCCGCAGGTGAGCCTGCTCCACCCCAGGCTCTGCAGACAGGGCAAGCCTCTAGAACTTTCTAGAAGGGAGGCTCCTACCTCCCAGTGTGCTTCGTGGGCTGCTGAAAGGTGAGATTTTACAGCCGAAGCCACCAGGCTCCAGGGCCCCCAGGGCTGGCAGCCCCTCTGCTCCTTTCTCAACCCTTGGTGCCCGTCAGAGACCCACTGCTTAGCATGGGGCTGAGGAGACAAAGCCGGCACCCCCCGCACCCCGTCTGTCCATAAACAACATGTCCCACAGCAAGGAGCCCCGTTAATGAGACTCCGAGGCCTCATCAGGTCTGAAAACAGCAACTTCCCCTGACCATGTGCCTACCAAGTCACATGAGGGTGGCTGGCTCACAGGAGAAAAGGCTGCAAATCACTGCTCTCCACGGAGGAGGAAGGAAAATACATCTATATTCAGCTCCTCAGATTTATTCCTGCAAGCTCACAGAGGTAGCCAAGTCTAACGTGGCGAGTCTGGGCTCTGTGATGAAGGAGCAGCAGGGACGGCCATGCAGGGCAGGGGTGGCACGGGGCGTGGAGGGACCCTGGAGGCGGAAGGGAGGCTCCGGATCGGAAGCAGCCCCGCCATCGCCCACCTCCGGTGACGGCCACCTGAGTGTGACTGCATCAATAAAAAATACAAACAGTGTAAAAAGTCATCAAGCAGAGATGAGTTTATTACTAATTATGAGAAGCTTGACATGCTCTGACTTCTCGTAAAATAAATGAAGTCCATTTTTAATGTCTGCTTCCATGACTTCTAGATAATAGGCAAATTTACTCCAAGGTCACATCTCATTTATCAAGTCAAGGTTTTTAGCTACAGGTTCAGAAAAGCAACCAAAGAGCCCAGGTCCCCGGCACCAGAGAAGGAAAAGGGAGGGCGTGGGGCTTTTTGTACCCTCAGCGGCCAGTGACCACAGCCTTCCAATTAATGTCTTTATTCGCAAATAGAACCTGAAGGAACCTGGAAAAATGGGCTGTTCTCTGTGTCCATTTGCCCCTCCAAAGATCTGGGCTTGGACCTTCATTTTGAAAATGAGCCCCAGATCCCTCCAGCATACAAACGGCCCTCTAGAACAGCCCAGAAAACACAGGGCTGTTTGTCACCCTCCAAAGAGTCCCTGAGGGAGATGAGCCTTCTAGGGAAGACGCTGTTGGTCTCCCATCCCATTCCAGGTGGGGACGGGGACACCAGCCTCCAGCAGCCCCGCACCTGCTCAGACACAGCATGAAGTCCTTTCCAGGGATTTCCCTGAGTCAAAAGGAGCAGGCGACATGGAAAGGTCCAGAAGCGCTGACTCCTAAAACCCTGAGGATGAAGAACACATATGTTCGAGGACATCTGCTTGTATACAAATAATAAAAACAGACTGGGCACAGTGGCTCATGCCTGTAATCCCAGCACTTTGGGAGGCCAAGGCAGGCAGATCACCAGGTCAGGAATTCGAGACCATCCTGGCCAACATGAGAAAACCCCATCTCTACTAAAAATACAAAAATTAGCCAGGCATGGTAGTGGGAGCCTGTAGTCCCAGCTACTCAGGAGGCTGAGTCAGGAGAATCACCTGAACCCGGGAGGCGGAGGTTGCGGTGAGCCGAGATTGCACCACTGCACTCCAGCGTGGGCGACAGAGCAAGACTCCACCTCAGAATAATAATAATAATAATAATAATAATAACAAAAGCAAGCAAACCAGAAACTGTTCTGTGGCCTTCCAGGGCCCTTTAGATAAAGAGTGAAATGTTTAGGGCGGCTTAGAGGGCCCAGCTCAAACCTTTCCCCCAAGCCTCATCTCTGCCCTCTCATATGTATCAAATGAAAGAATGACCATTCCTATGAGATGGAAATCGTTATCCCTATTTACAAACAAAGAAATGGAGGCTCAGAGAGGTCAGTGACTTGCCCAAGGGTCTACAGCTGGATGGGGCAGTGCCAGGACTTGAGATCCCAGCAAGTGGGCAACTCAGTTCCTCTGCCTCGCTGCCCCATCAGCTCACCCCCCTCCTTCTCACCAGGAGCTCCCATGGCCCCTCCTGAGCCAAAAAGGGCAGGGCTTGGGCAGGGAGGTTGGGTCCTGGGCTCTTGGCTATGGCTGCTCCCTGCAGTGTTCAGGGAGGAAGATGTGAAGGAACAAACAAGAGGGCGGAGCATCTCTAGACACCTTCTTTCCTCCCTGGCAGATGCTCCAGGGGACTGGGTGACATCACAGGGCCCTCGGTTTCATCCTCAAATTCCCTGAGCCAAGAAACCCGCCAGAGCACCAGTAGGGTCTGTGCATAGCTATATCCTTCACCTGGAGCTGGAGATGCCAGAATGACTGGACTCCAGGGAGCCTCTGCTCCAACTAGGAACAGACTAGAAAGCCCACGTGGAGAGGGAACGGGGAGCAGGACTAGAAAGCCCATGTGGACGATCACAGCAGCAGCTGACATGAACCACAGCTTCCTCAGGGCCCACGGCTTTATAGACATCCCGTCAAATCCTCCCAACCCAAGGAAGCAGGTACTATGCCCAGCTGATCTCAGAGAAGGGAACCAAGGCTCAGAGAAGGAATTTGCTCTTGGTTCATCAGTCAGTGGAAGAGGCAGGATTTGAACTTGTGTCTGAATGACTCCAAAGGCCCTGTTCATAGCCAACATTCTACTGTTTCCCTATAAAGGCAGCCACCAGGAATGGGGCAGGCTGGGTACCTGCAGAGCCAAGTCCTGGCGTGCTGCAGGAACCCTGGATACAGACAGCCTGCTGATGGTCCATAGGTTCAGGGCTCTCTATTCGTTCACATTTGGGGATTGAAGGAGGAGGCGGCGGCAGTCGGTCATGGACACTTCCAAATTTCCCTGAACCATCTGTAGGCTCCACCTGCATCTCCAGGAGGAAGAGGATCTGAGGCTCTGGGAAAACATCTTTTAAAAGGCAGGTTTTATTCAAGATCACCTGGTGTGGCTTCAGTTTCAGGATGGTGCTAAAACAGCATCAGCAAAAGCCCAGCGCCAGGCAGGAAAATCCTGCAGCGTGTGACAGGTGTGGTGCAATGCAGCATCCCGGCCTGTCGGCCAAGGGCACTGGGGCCCTGTCCAAAGCCTCCACGGAGGCCCCAGGAACTGCCTGCAGGGGGCACCTGCTTCTTCATAGGCATGTCCATCCAGGGCAGGGACAGGGGAGCCTGGGGCTCCTCCAGGTGTGTTAGAATACGCCAATCAAAGCAGCAGGACTGCTGAAGCCAGGGACACCTCAGGATTCCATGCCTGCCCCCAAACCTGGCCGATCATACTGCCTACCGTGACCTTGACATTCCATAATTTCAACAGTCCCTGCCTGAGTTCTCTCCAGCCTTCTGGATGGTGGGTGAACCTTTCTGTTCCCAAGTCATGCACAGTGATGCCATACCTAGATCTTCCTGAGGGCGAGGAAGGAACATTTGTGCTTAGTCCTTTCATGAGTGGAGTCAGCTATGCAAAATCTGGATTAAGAATATTCTAGGCAGAGGGAAAAAGCATCTGCAAAGGCCCTGGGGCAGGACCAGATGTGACAACCCCAAGAACCAGCAAGGAAGCCTGTGGGCCCAAGCCAAGGGAGGAGTAAGAGGGAGGCTGGTGGGAGATGAGGCTGGAGCATGGACCGGCGTGGGGAGGGTGGAAGGCCATGGCCACAGCAGGATTCAGATTTTATTCCAGCCACAGTAGAAGCCACAGGAGCATTTGAAGGCGGGAAGTATGAAGACCTGGTGCATGTATTTAAAGGACGGCTCTGGCTGCTGAGTGGAGAGTGGACTGCAGGAGAGTTGGCAGAGGGCTTCTGCAGTCAAGGTAGGAAGAAGCAGATGGATTTGAGATATTTTGCGGGTAGGGGTGTCAGGGTTGGCTGAGTGATTATAAATGAGGAAGAGAGGGAAAGACAAATTCAGGCTGACTCCTTGGTTTTTAGAGAAAATGGATGGGTAGACAGATGAAGATTTGGGTTTTTCTATTTGTTTGTTTTGTTTTGTTTCCTTTTGTTTTGCGGCAGGGTCTTGCTTTGTTGGCCAGGCTGGAGTGCAGTGGTGCAATCACAACTCGCTGCAGCCTTGACCCCTCAAGGCCAAGCCACCCTCCCACCTCAGCTCCTGAGCAGCTGGCAGTGCAGGTGCACAGGACCATGCCCAGCTCAGTTTTCTTTTCTTTTTTTCTTTTTTTTTTTTGAGATGGAATCTTGCTCTGTCACCCAACATAGAGTGCAGGGCGCCATCTCGGCTCACTGCAACCTCATCCTCCCGGATTCAAGCAATTCTTCTGCCTCAGCCTCCCAAGTAGCTGGGATTATAGGCGGCTACCACCACGCCCAGCCAATTTTTGTATTTTTAGTAGAGACGGGGTTTCAACATGGTGGCAAGGCTGGTCTCAAACTCCTGAGCTCAAGCAATATGGCCCCCTCAGCCTCCCAAAGTGCTGGAATTACAGGTGTGAACCACCACACCCAGCCCAGATGAAGACAATTTGGAAGGCATACATTCAGTGGAGATTTAGAAAGAGTTCAGAAGACATACACGTGGCCAACAAGCATAAGAAAAAATGCTCAACGTCACTAATCATCAGAGAAATGCACATCAAAACCACAATGAGACACCATAACACACCTGTCAGAAGGATGATTATTAAAAAGCCAAAAAATCACAGATGCTGGTGAGGTTGTGGAGAAAAGGGAACGCTTATACACTGCAGGTGGGAATGTAAATTAGTGCAGCCTTGTGGAAAGCAGTTTGGAGGTTTCTCAAGAACTTAGAACTACCATTCGACTCAGCAATCCCATTACTGGGTATACATTCAAAGTAAAATAAATTATTCTACCATAAAGACACATGTTCATTGCAGCACTATGCACAATAGCAAAGACACAGTATCAACCTTGGTGCCCACGAACAGTGAATTGGATGAAGAAAATTTGCTACATATACACCATGGAATACTACGCAGCCATGAAAAAGAATGAAATCATCTCCTTTGCAGCAACGTGGATGCAGCTGGATGCCATAACCCTAAGCAAATTAATGCCCAAACGAAAAACCCAATACCACATGTTCTCATATATAAGTGGGAGCCAGAAGTTGGGTACACATGGTCACAAAGGGAGAAGAATAGACAGTGAGGCCTACTTGAAGGTGGAGGGTGGGAAGAGGGTGAGGATGGAAAAACTACCTATTAGGTACTAGACTCACTACCTGGGTGACAAAATCATTTGTACTCCAGACCCCAGCGACACACAATTTACCCATGTAACAAACCCACACATGTACCCCTAAACCTAAATGTTGAAATATAAAAATAAAATAAATTTTATATATAAAAGAGTTCAGGCTGGGCGTGGTGGCTTACAGCTGTAATCTCAGCGGTTTGGGAGGCCAAGGTGGGTGGATCACCTGAGATCAGGAGTTCGAGACCAGCCTAACCAAGATGGTGAAACCCCGTGTCTACTAAAAATACAAAAATCAGCTGGACATGGAGGCACACACCTGTAATCCCAGCTACTCAGGAGGCTGAGGCAGGAGAATCGCTTGAACCCAGGAGGTGGAGGCTGCAATGGGCGGAGATCATACCATTGCACTCCAGCCTGGAGACAAGAGCAAAACTCCGTCTCAAAACAAAAATAAAATAAAATAAAAAATGCAGACTTGGTTGCATTAAGTTTGGGAGGCCTGTTAGCTACTTGAGAGGAGACACTGAGAAGGTGCTGGATGCAGGAGTCTGGGGTTCAGGTGAGAGGTCAGAGTTGGAGCTGCAGGTGAGGGTTCTCAGCATAGAGGCAACATTTGGTGGCTGGCTGGGCCAGGCACTGTGCTCCCAACAGGCAACAGAGCAGGTACCATCCTGTCCTCATGTAATTTATAGTGCAATTATGATCTCTGTGTTACAGATGAGGAAACTGTGCCTTCAAGAGGGTAGGTAATTGGACACAGCAAAGCCCATACCTGACCTAGGCTGACCCCTGAGGTTCCCGACTGCTGGGTTCTCTGACTCCATCCCTTTCACCAGGCAGTCAAGGGCGATGGCCTCCGAGGTTGTCATGTGGAGCCTGGAACCTACAGATGCTCTGTGGACTTCGTGGACACCTGGTCCTAACTGCATTCATCCCTCTGTTTCCTAATGAGGCCGGTGCACATGGAGTGGGAAGAGCTTTCATCCCGGCTCCCTGGCTCTTCCCTGGAGATGAGGGCCTTGCCAAGAGTCACGGGCCCAGCTAGGGAGGAGGTATAACCTCCAGCTGAAACACTTGGAAAGGTCTCCACCCACAAATGAAACCCCAACCGGAGCCCACCCCACTTCCCAGCAACCATAGGCGCCCTGCACTCACAGGGGCTCACTCAGGAGCAGGGCCTGGAAGACACATGGCTCAGGACAATTCACTTTAAAAATCCCTTTCCTGGAAAGGGGCCCATGGGTGGATGGCCAAGGAGTCTGCCCTGGAGAGGAAATCAATGAGGACACCTGCAGAGACACATGTCACACACAACCCCGGAGCTAGGACAGAGTCATCGGCTTGGCCGCTCTGCCTCTGTTAATAACCAACAAGATGGCGAGCCTCTGTGCAGACACCAGGGCACAAACACGTGGTGAAATCCACCTGCAGAGTCTTCTCAATTACCCTTTCTAGGGGGTGTCAAGGCACACCTGCACTCAGACCTCCCAGATGACCAAAGGGACGCCCCCTTGGAAAGGACCCAGGAAGCCCAGGTGCCCAGTAACTGGAAGGGAAAAACGACGCTGACGTGACTACCACACAGAAGCCTTTTCTCCCTCATCCTCCTCACTTGCCCTTCTCCCCCCACCCGCTTCCTCCTTCTCTCCTCCCTGCTTCCTTCTCCTCCTCCTTCCCTCTCTCCTGGAGTCCCAGCCCAGCCATCTGGGGTGAACCAGTGCCACTTATCTCGTCGGCAGTGACTTTTGTCTGGGCTGTCCTGGACCTGGTGCTTTCCTGATGGTTTCAATTTTCTGCTCTCTGCTCTCCTGTTTTATGGCAGTTGTATTAAAAGTGGGAGCATATCACTTTGTTCTCTTTTGTATAAAAACTCCTTCTCACTCGTGTGCTCGCAGCGCTGTCCTCCTCTTGGTCGGAGGCTCATGATTTGGAGTAATAACGCTCTGTTCATACTTGCCATAAATGTCAAGCCCAAATAATATACTGTAATCGTATCTTATCCTGCAACGCAGGGACTTATGCGCAGCTCCGTGTGCAGAGTCTCTCAGGGGTCCCGAATGACCATGGCTCCTTGAAGGCCCTCTGACTGATCCCACCCTGACCAGACAGGTAGGTGAGAGGGGACGATGCCCTCGACAGAAAATGGAACGTGTTTCTCCAGTCTCCATGGCCAAGTTGATTGCCCCATGTGGGCTGCCTCCATGGAAGCTGGGCTCAGAGCGCAGCCTTGGCCGAAGCCCTATGGGTGCTCAGTCACTGACCTGCTGGCTAAGCAGAGGCCCCACCCTGCTGCTTCTGCTGAAAGAACAGTTCCTGGATGATGGGACTGGTCCCCTCCTTGGCCAGTGACCGCTGAGTCATGGGAGGCGCCTTGGCCCTCTCTAACAGAGCAGCCTCACCTACCAACCTGCGAGTGGGCCGGCTCAGGGGCCTAGGGGCATCCAGGCCATCCGTTTGCTAGAAGTTCCTCCCTGGCTATTTCTAGCTCCTGAGTATGCGGTGTCACTAAGATTAGAAGGTAGAACGGTTCACCAGCTCTGCACAGTCCCCAGATGAAAGTCATTCCTCAGACATCAGGTTCGTGCCTGGGAAAAGCCTGAGACCACTTGGAGGGTCTCCCTGAGAAAACGCTCACTTTGGCAGGTGGCCCTGTCTGTGTCAAGTCCTGGAGTCAAGCTGCCTAGTCCCCACAATTCCTAGGTTTCCTACGACGCCGAGGTCTGCCACCACCAAAATGCTCAGGAAGGACCTCAGAGTGCCACAGCAGGAGTGCACCCCCCCTCCAGCGATGGGCCTGGAGGACCCATGGGCAGCTGCTGGGGTACAGGAGTGCCCTGCCTGCCAGGAAGCACTGGCAGCTTGGGCCACGTGGAAGGAACACAGGCTGCAAAGCAGGTTTGATCTTTAAACAGCAGCAACTCCCTTATCATCCCCTGGGGGAGGTAAGAGGGTCATGGCAGAATACGGAGGGACAGAGACCTAAATCCAAGAAGTCTGTCTTTCGTACAAAGCATGGTGTGTGTGTGTGTTGTGCATATACACAGGTACCCAGATGCTCACACACACACACACACACACACATACATACACACACTCCATTTTGACTTCCTCTTATTAAAAATACTCAACCTTGGCCGAGTGTGGTGGCTCACACCTGTAATCCCAGCACTCTGGGAGGCCGAGGAGGGCAGATCACAAGGTTAGGAGATCGAGACCATCCTGGTCAACATGGTGAAACCCATCTCTACTAAAAATATAGAAATTAGCTGGGTGTGGTGGCAGGTGCCTGTAATCCCAGCTACTTGAGAGGCTGAGGCAAGAGAATCACTTGAACCCAGGAGGCGGCGGTTGTAGTGAGCCGAGATCAAGCCACTGCACTCCAGCCTGGCAACAGAGTAAGACTCTGTCTCTAAAATAAAATACCCGACCATTCTGTACCAACAGTTCAATATGAAGTTAGAAGTCCTGGCAGATAGATTGTGACTCAGTGTAAAGAAAAAAAATAAATTTTCTAACAGTTGGAAGTTCCCAGTAAAGGAACAGGCTACAAACGACTCCTCACGGGAGCTTTTCAAATGCCACGTGGCTGGCTTCTAGCAGTGATGTCACAGAGCCGGAGAGCCACACTTTTCCACCTTAAGTTCTTTCTGGAATAAGAGAGGGTAAGATGAATAAAATAAAAGGTAACACCAGGTCTCATCTAAGCCTGCAACTGTGTGACTGTGCACCCAGGGGCTAGGTGAGCAGAGGGTTTCAGGGGATCTGGCGGGTAGAGGGGCGGGAAGACCCTCTGCAAAACAGCATCTCCCTGTGGTTCCTGCTCCTGGACACGCTCCTGGGGCTCTAGGACACAGGGAGAATCGGGCACCCACTGTTCCTGCCAATGAGGGGTGCTCAGTGTGGGGGACTCAGGCGGGAGGCAGGGGACGGGTGCTGGGAGAATGTGGAGAGCACGGGCAGGTTGTGGGGGGTCCACAGGAGTGAGCACCCCTCAGGAAGCTGGGGTCCCCAGCCCAGGTGAGGATCCACCACTGAGATGCTTAGACAGGTGCCCCCTCCTTACCAAATGTCACACAGGGACCACAGTGTGAGCCCAAGCTGAGATCTCATCCCACTTCCTTCCATCAGAGTTCCCTCCAGTTCTCACGGGGCCTTCAGCAGGAGGGTAGGCTGAAGCCAGGAGCCCCAAAGGCCCAGGGCCCACCAGGGCTTACTTGGAACATGAGATTCAGGTGCATCTTGCTTCAGGACTGTTGTGGAGTGAATAGTGTCCCTGCAAAACGGTGTCAAAGTTCTAAGCCCCGGAGCCTGTGAATGTGATCTTCTTTGGAAAGTGAGTCTTTGCGGATGGTGAAGTTAAAGTGAGGTCATGAGGGCAGCCCCTAATCCAGTCTGCCTGGTGTCCTTACCCCAGAGTCATGACACTGCTGTCACCCATGGCAGCAGTGACAAGCCATGGGCGGAGGCTTCAGGAGGAACCCGCCCTGTGTGCACCCCGATCTCAGACTTCTCCAGGACTGCAGGAAAATCAAGTCTGCTGCATAAGCCGCCCTGTGTGTAGTGACTTGTCATGGTGGCCAGAGTAAACACATGGCGTGGGATGAGCCTTGGGTGGCTGGAGAGAGGGCACACACCAATGCCAGACAGGTCCGGGATACGGAGGGACAGAGATGCACAGGGAGTGAGTTTCCCCTTCAGGTCCCCAGAAAGCGGTGGGAGGTGAGCGTCAGGCTCTGTGCGCTCATAAGATGGTAATTAATGGTGCCGGGACAGTGCCCCATTGGATGTTCTGGGATACTGTACAAGTCTCCTTTTTGCTGATGTTGGAGAAAAGAATGGCGATAAATAAATGTAAAGCACGCCGGTGATGGTGTGAAATGAGGCTTCATCTAATTATCACTATTCCGTGCTGTCGTTAACATGCACTCGAGGAGAATGGGAATGACTTACGCTTCTATCACAGCTTGGATTTGCCATCTTAAGCCCACAGCGCGGGGACGCAATATTCCCTGGGATGGAATCTCTTTCAGACAAACGACAGGATTACACAACTCGAGAAGAAGAAATGACTCACTGCGGCCGAATTGCAAACAGCAGAGTAATAACACACAGGACTCCAGGAGAGCCCGAAGAAGACCCAGAAGGTCAGGGATTGAGAAGTTGGCAACTTTGATGGGCACCTGAGGGACGTCGCTGGAAAATCTTTCCTCAATCGCAGGCATCCTTTTCTGCCTAATGAGGGTCATAATACCATGAACATGGGTGGTCCCGTCTCTCTTTGATGCTTAACGGACTGTGGCATCCCCGAAATTTGCTGTTCTGAACGTAAGGGGTGAATGGACCTGGATTGAAGCTGAACACCTCCTGTGGCTGCTTTTACTCCAGGTTCCTATTATCTCTCACTCTCTCCTCTCAAACTGGAAATACTTCAGTTAACTGACAATCTGACAATTCCACTTAGTTGGATCCTGGCCCTGGAAGTTCTCCTGCAGGGACTATGCAGTCACCCCGTGCCCTCGTAGGCGGCCGAACCTTTACCCAGTTTCTGCCATGTTCCTGCACCTTCTAAGGCCCAGGTAGAGGTGGTGACGCTTGGTACCACAGCTCCACCCTGCTGTCTGGGCCAAGAATGGGCATGCAACCCCCAGGACCATCCATCTGAGGCCGGATTGGGAGGTGTCACCTGTGCCCATGTGGGAAGATGGGCCCGGCCGGCGTGCTTCCTTGCTCAGGAACCCAACTGGGAGACGCTGTGGGACAGGGCATGAGGCAGTCCACAGCAGAAACTGCAGCCGAGAAGTCTTGAGACCAAGGCCAGGACACTGAAGCTGGGCTGTGAGGAATCGAGGCAAGGCATGAGAACCCCGGGCTGCAAGATGGAGAGAAGGGGACGCCAGAGGGAATGAGAGGCTGGTGGGCAGCAAGAAGACAGATGCAGGCATGCAGAGTGGAGGCAGACACTGGGAGAGTAGGCTGCCTGGGACACAGTGGCCCTGCGCATGAGCACAGCCCCCGGCCGGTCCCTCCCCAGAGCTGCCTCTGTCCCACTGTCTTGCCACAAGGTCCAGTTCTCCACCCACTGTGTCAAACCACTGTCCTCCTAAGGTGCATAAATGATGGCACCCCAAAAGATATGTCCACATCCTAGCCTCAGAGCCTATGAATGGGACCTGATTTGGAAATAGGGACATTGTGGGTAGAATCAAGTATGGAGATGATATACTGCATTAGGGTCGTACCTGACCCTAATGGCAGCGTCCTTAGGAAACTCAGAAGAGGGCACACAGAGCCACAGGAAAGAGCACTGTCAAGTGAGGATGGAGGCAGAGACTGGGGGGACACAGGGACGCAGCTGCAAGCTGGGTCGGGGTGGGGGACTGGACGGCTGGGAGCCACCAGGAGCTGGAGAGGGATCAGGACAGAGTCTCCCTCAGAGATTCCAGAGACAACTCACCTTCCCACACCTTGATTCCAGACTCTGGCCTCTAGAACTGAAGAGAATACACTTCAGAGGCCTTAAGGCACACAGTTTGCGGCAGTTTGCTATGGAAACCAATACTAGTGATCCAAGGAAGGCTTAGCTCCCTGCAAGCAAGGGGAACATCCAAAAATCAAAACCAAAGACTGTGAGCTAGGGGCTGGTGTGACAGAACACCTTTAAAACTCAAAGCAGAAGGCCGCGTCCCCAGGGCTGTGTGACGCCAGAGGCTGGAGCGGCTGGCTGGGCTCTGGAGCTGCCTGGGCACCGGTCCACTCTGTGACCTTGGCCCAGCTGGTCCCCTCTCTGGAGCTTTGCTCTCCTTCGAGAAAATGATGGTTGAGCCCGGAAGCCCCTTCCCCACGGAACAGTCTGGGTCTCACTGTGGAAAGATGAAATGGGGATAGGCCAGTGATGTGTGCCCAAAGCCTCGATTCTTTCTGAGAACCATCCCCACTCTCCCCACCGAGGAATGTGACTCAGCCGTGGCCCCGGGGATGAGGCAGCTGGATCTCTCCTGACCATAAATAGCTCAGAATCTCTTCACCATGCATTGCTACGGAGGTTGGAGAGGAACATTTGGATCTTTCGGAGGCTGTCCCCGAACAGCTGAGGCATATGGGACAGGTCACCCTGCAGAGTCAGAGGACGGACGCATCATGTGGCTGCCGGATGCACTTTGTGCTTCTGTCTGTGACAGTCGAGTGTAGCTGGGACACTCTGCTCTCAGTGGCAAGGCCTGGCTCCGGGGGGGCACCCAAGAAACCTAGGGGGAAGGAGCCCAGCCCCTGGGGTGAATGGGGCTGCGTCTGTGCCAGGGGTGCCACCTGCCCTCAGCCCCGGGAGGAGGGGCAGAACCAAACAGCCCCTTTCAGGGCCAGGAGCACTGAGAAGGCCTCCTCCTGCCAGGCCCTGTGGAGCTGGGAGAGTGACAGTCCCCTTAGAAGTAAGCCCCCATCCCCTCCGGATGTGCCAGCTTAACTTCTACTCTCTTACCCGCAAATTCCATTTTAAACATATTTCCGATTTTCAAAACAAGTCTTGAGGATCAATACCATCCCTAAGCGGGGAAATCTTATGGGCTGAGCTTGCAGGCCGGTGTGGAGGTATATTACGATCTTTAAAGTTTCACCCAGTTAAGAAGAAAGCTCTCGGCTGTTTACATTTTAGGCTAATTTTGGTCCTTTTCTTGCTCTAGTTCCCTGTCCTCTGCAGGAGGCAGCTCAGAGTCATCGAATGCCTTCGTCACAGATCCAGAGACAATTAGAAAGAGGAGAGTCTGAGGGACTGTCTAGGCATTGATTGCCCCTTCCATTCTAGAGAGAAGTAACCTGAGGATCAGAGAGGGAGAGAAACCTGTCCAAGGTCACACAGCAAGGCAACATGGATTCTGGACCAGAATCCATGATTCCAGTGCCCTTTTCTCAGTTCATAGCTTCCAGGAAAATATGTTGTAGCCCTTGATAAGATGGACTAACCCAACCCAGGAGCTTTCAAATCATATAAACACCTTGACCTCACCAAAAGTGAGCCCCATTCATGCGACTGGCCTTTCTTTAGCTTAACTCCCAAATGCAATTGCCAGCTGGGCTGGTCCCTGAACTTCTCTGGTATTTAGGGATTTGCTGAGACTATTACCAAAGAAAGGCTCCCACGGAGGGTTTCCCTGCACCCTAAAACACCTCCTCAGATCCAGCATTCCTGACATTTCTCAGAGCCCCGGAGCTATCTCTCCCACTGTGTCTCCACAGATGCAGTGGAATTCTTCTCATGTGTTTAGGAGCAGAAAGGCAGATAGGTCAGTGGCAAAAGCTTAGCCCAAGTGACTATGGTCATTGCTTAAAAGTCAGCCTACTGGCTCTCAGCAATGAAGCCCCGACTGCATGCCGGACCCTGATGTCATTAACTGGGCATAATCTTCCCAGCCACCTTGGATGGAGGGGATGTAAGTGCTCAAACTCTGGTGTGGGTTTGGGCTCTAGCAGCCAGGTATTCCCAGGACTGGCACCCCAAAGAATCAGAGCAGTAGAAAGTGAGCCCTGGGGTTTATAGGTTTATAAACAAGCTTCCGGTGGATACAACATCATCTCACCTAAATCACTCTGAAAGTCTTCTAAGTACAAATAAAAAGGCTACCAGGATGGGCCCACCATGGCCGATGTGTCAGAGAAAGGAGGAGATCACGGGAAAGGAGCAGGCGGCACTGGTTATCCCCAAAGGGGTTAACAATGACAGAAGAAATCCACTCCAGGTAGATCCAGAATTCAAATGTCAACATCAAAACTTTAAAGCCTTTAGAACAATTGTGCTGAATATCCTCCCGACTTTGAGATAGGGAAGGGTTTCTGAAACAAGACTAAAACATGCTAACTGTAAAGTAAAATATTGATAACTTTGACTATATTAAAAGTAAGAACTATGCAACAAGACATCTTAAAGAAACTGAAAAGCTAAAAACTTTGCAACATATAAAAGGGATGAAAAATTCTTACCAAGAAAATATAAAGAATTCTTACAATAAGAAAGAGACAACTTGATAGAAAAATGGGCAAAAGACTTGAGCAGGAAAGAGGAGAAACACGTGGCCAATAATTGCTGGAAGAGGGGCCCCAGTTCGCTTGTGAGGGAGTGAGGCTGGTACTGTGGGTTAACAGGCAGGGCTAGGGGGCCCTGGGGTGGGGGATGGGAAGAAATCACTTCCATCGTCTTGACAGGGTGCCCATGGGGGCCCTTGAAGAATGGTCCCCCCATGTTAAAATCCTACATCACTTAGAATCCTAGAACATAGGGCTGGAGCCATGTTAGGGAGCAAGTAATTTAACCCTAATACTGGAAAAGGGGAGAAGAGGGAAGAAGGAAATAGAACGGAAGACCTTGTCTAAGAGACCCAGCAGGTCACTGGAGAGCTGTGACCCATCCCCAACCCTGGGTCCTCTAGCCCTGCCTCTTACTCACAGTCCCAGCCCCACTCCTCTAGGCATAACCTGAACCCCAATTCCCATGCAGGAAACCACTTAGCAGGGAAAGGACTGGACTCCTGCTTCTGTGCCCCCGTGAGGGCTCACTGGGAAAATTCCTTGTTATAATGTTTAAACAGACACTCTAAACAACAACAATAGTGTGTCATGAACTCAAGATTATAATTCATCTAATTACTCTGATTCCTCCTTTGTTTTAAATGCAAACACTTGGCTACACAGATAATGGTGGTTCCAGCCCTATGTGGCCTCTGGGGTGGTTAAGATGCCCCCCGGTAGGGAGTTCCCAGAGTGAATGATGGAGAGTGCTGTTGTCATCCAACACCGGTGTGCCATGCGCCCCACAATCCAGGAGAGCTGAGGCACAGGAAACTCACACCATAAAGGCAACCTTCCCCTCCCACACCCCAAGCCGTCAGAGTCACTGAGCCCTGTATTTTATTTCACCACTGCGTGCCTACCACTTAACACGGAAAGATATTACTCATGAAAGATGAGTCCTGAAAGGAAAGTTTGGGGTTTTATTATACCTCTGGGCTAGATTGGGTGATCTTTGAAGAAATAAGGTTGTACCCTTTTCATTTCCTAACCACAGGACAGTATTTTAGCTGTGCACGGGGTCAGGGAGAAGGAGCGAGGGCCGGCGCTGTGTGACGCACTGTAGAACCGGGGCCCATTGATTGCAGAGGGCACTTGTCTCAGGCCTCAAAAGGAGCAAGGAGCTCCATGTCTGACGGATGGTCCCAGCGAAAGCAGAAAGTGCCTCTTGCAGGCCAGGCATGAAGTTGCAGAAAGCAGCTGGGGAGGTGAATCGTCCGCCCACTGGCCAACCAGACCTGCGAGTGCTCAGGCCAATGGCCCCTGGGCGGCTCCATCATCAGCTGCCTGAGTTCCTGGTCACAGCTCTCCAGTGACCTGCTGGGTCTCTTAGACAAGATCTTCTGTTCTATTTCCTTCTTCCCTCTTCTCCCCTTATTCCCAGTATTAGGGTTAAATTACTTGCTCCGTAACATGGCTCCAGCCCTATGTTCTAGGATTCTAAGTGTTGTAGGATTTTAACATGTGGGGACCTTCTTCAAGGGCCACCATGGGCACCCTGTCATGACGATGGGGTGGTTTCTTCCCATCCCCAACCCTGGGCCCTCTAGCCCTGCCTGTTACCCACTCTTCTAGGCACAACCTGTACCTCAATCCCCATGCAGGAAACCATTTAGCAGGGAAAGGACTGGAATCCTGCTGCTATGCCCCCGTGATGGCTCACTGGGGCAATCCTGAAACCACAAGAGAAATCACCAGGTGAGTCAGTGCTAGAAGGGTGGAGCGGATCTGCCTTCCCTTCCAGGAAGCCCAGGGGACCCCTCGGCTCTGCAACCACCTTGCTCCTCTGGACAAGCCACGGAGCCTGGAGCTCTTCTGAGGTCATGTGATTGCAGCACCCTGCTCTCTACCCTAGGCCATCTGAGACCTGGACCGCTCCCAGAGATTGCCCTCGGGGCAGACTTAAAAGAGACCATACCCATTTATTTTCAGTGAGGAAACCACTGTGTGCCTCAGTTTCCTCATTTGCAAAATAGAGTGATAATGGCACCTACCTTCTAGGGTTAGTATGAAGACTCCCTGAGGTGCTGCACACACACAGCGCCTAGGACACAGCTGCCCCGCTCCGTGGTGTGCTTACAGCCAGAAGGATTCTCCTCACTGTTATCTTCCCTCCAGCATGGTGGGCCCTGGCAGGGGAGGAGGTGAGGAAAAAGAACAGCCTGGCCTGCCCTGCTCCCCAGGAGGCCCGCTCCTGGACCCCCTTCTGAAATGTAATTCTCATTTACCCTATAGAGACTAAGACAGTCACGATTTTGAGTTCTGTGGTGAGAGAAAGCACTGGACCCTGGCCAAGCCGCTGAGCCCAGACTGTCTGAAGATAACGCACACACAGATGATGTTTACGGCAGAACAATCATGCAGGCATTAGGCTGGTGGCAGCCACGGGAAGCCCGGGCTGGCTAGGGTCATCACCACCTCCCGGCTGGGCAAATGCCAGCTGGGGCTGCTTTCACTGTCATTTGCAGGGGAGCCAGCTCCAAGCTGGGCGACAGCTCAATTCAGAGCCCTAACAAGAGAGCTTGGCGTATTCTTCCTTACCAGAAACAATCACGCACGAACTTTGTTTGCTCTTACATATCAAAGAGAATGGAAATTTTTTTGTTTCACTGGACAGGATGACAGCTGTGCCCCACCTCCTGGCGGGTGTCTCATTCTGCTCAGGCTGCATGGGCTGGTCACCTGCTTCCGTGGGTGGGAAGAGAAGAGTGGCTCCACTTCTCTTCCTCATGACAGCCCCACTCGCCACCACCAGACACTCCTCAGTGGGGCCCCACATCCCCGGGAAGGGGCTCTCTTTCCTATTCCACACCATGGGGAAGCTGAAGGCCCTGCACAGCTGAAAGGCAGCTCCATGCCCAGCAACCATGATCCAGAACTCAGACTATAGGCTGCCCCCAGCCCTTTGGGAAATGCTCCACCTCAGAGACCCTTTGTGGTCAAAGAGCTGGTGTCTTGAGGGAGTGTGATGGACTGCCATCAAGGCTGCGTCTTTGCATGGCCTAAGACGGAAGGTCTTGCATCATGAAAAGCACCCTGGCTGGCTGCCTGTAAATATATGGCCTAGGATTATGAATGCCATATTTTTATCACGGTATCCACTCCTTTGGTGTATGGACTGTGTATAGGTTTGTTCATGAGGTGAACACCTCGAGAACAGGGGCTGTGTCCTGTCCTCCACTGAATTCTTGTGGTCTAATTCATTGTGGTCTAATTCATTGGTGCAGAGTAGGCTCTGAAGTCATGTTTTTGAATGAGGCAGTGCATGGATGCATGGCTAGATGGATGGAAGGGGCAAAGAATGCATGGATGGATGGATGGATGGATGGATGAACAGATGCATAGAGATAGATGAATGCATAAATGGATAGATGATGGATAGATGGATGGAAGCCTGGAAGGAGGGAAGGAAGGAAAGAGGGAGAGAGGGAGGGAGGGAGGGAAGAAGGAAGGAAGGGACGGAGGGAGGGAGGGAGGGAAGGAAGGGACGGAGGGAGGGAGGGAGGGAGGGAAGGACAGAGGGAAGGATGGAGGGAGGGAGGACATGAGCTACCCACAGGAGAAAGCAACCATCCAGGAAAGAGCTACTTCCTGGGCCCTCCCTTAGTCTTGGTCCCTCTACAGAGACATGTCTGCATCTGACAGGGGTCCTCCTTCGTATTGCTCCTCTGGGGGAATCTGGCTGCATGAAGCACTTAACATGCCTTTTCCTGGACTCAAGCATAAGTCAGGGGTAGGCTAGCCGGGGCAGGAAGTATCAAGCTTCCCTCCAGTCTCACCTTCTCCAGGGCGTCTTTCCAGAGAAGAGAAAATGACAAGCTAGAACAACGATTGGCAAACTATAAGCATGGGCCAAGTTCAGCCTGCTGCCTGTATTTGCAAATAAAGTTTTATGGGCACACAGCCACATCCATTTGTTTACATATTGCCTATCACTGCTTTTGTTATGTTAACAGCAAAGTTGAGTTGATGCAACACAGACCATATGGCTGGCAAAGTCTAAGAGATTTATTGGCTGGTTCTTTACAGAAAAAGGTTGCTGATTGCTGGGATAGAGTATTGTTTGGGGCCCTATCATTGGCTATAGGATCCTGGATAAGGATCTGAATGTCTGTTTCCCACTATGTCTGCTGGACACAAGATAGAAAATCAAGATGCCTAGAACAGAGTGAGATGATCAGGTGCAGTGGCTCATGCCTGTCATCCCAGCACTCTGGGAGGCCGAGGCGGGTGGATCACATGAGGTCAGGAGTTTGAGACCAGC
Source organism: Cheracebus regulus (assembly GCA_963574635.1). Classification (NCBI taxonomy): domain Eukaryota; kingdom Metazoa; phylum Chordata; class Mammalia; order Primates; family Pitheciidae; genus Cheracebus; species Cheracebus regulus. The sequence continues at coordinate 39,923 of CAUYQU010005029.1, forward strand.
CTGGCCAACATGGTGAAACCCTGTCTCTACTAAAATTACAAAAATTAGCTGGGCATGGTGGTGCCTGTAGTCCCAGCTACTTGGGAGATTGAGGCAGGAGAATTGCTTGAATTGAGGAGGCAGAGATTGCAGTGAGCTAAGACTGCATTACTGTACTCTAGCCTGGGCGACAGAGCGAGAACTCTGTCAAAAAAAAAAAAAAAACCAGAGTGAGATGATCAACATGAACATGCTCTGAGAAGAGAGGGAAAACATTCAGAATGGCCAAGGCAGGAAGGGCTTGGAAGGGGACACACCTGCCACTCTGCGCAGGTCACTTATCATCTGAGACTCATCAGAAAAATGATGACAGTCATTCCCACCAAATGTCAGTCTTTGGAGAGGGCTTCCCTGACTGCTGTCTCCGAAATAGTCCACCCTCACCTGGCTCTGTCTTTTGTTCTTTAAACATCTTTGTTGAGCTAGAGTTCACATACTATATAATTCTCCCACTTGAAGCATACAATTGAGTGGTTTTAGTATATTCACAGAGTAGCACAATCATCACCATAATACATTTTAGAACATTTTAAACTTACTTTTAAAAATACCTGATATGGTTTGAGTCCATGTCCCTGATCAGATCTCATGTCGAATTGTAATCTCCAATGTTGGAGGAGGGGCCTGGTGGGGGGTGACTCGATCATGGGGGCAGATGTCCCCCTCACTGGTCTTGTGCTAGGGGTGAGTTCTCCCCAGGTCTGGCTGTTTAAAAGTGTGTACACCTCCCCCTTCTCTCTCATCCTCCTGCTCTAGCCAAGTAAGACATGCCTGCTTCCTCTTTCACCATAAGTGTAAGTTTCCTGAGGCCTCCCCAGCCACGCTTCCTGTACAGCCCGCAGAACTGTGAGCCAATTTTCTTTATAAACCTCTTTTCTTTATAGATTACCCCAGTTCAAGTATTTCTTTATAGCAGTGTGAGAATGGACTAGTCCAATACATATAACTTATAATTCGCCATTTTAACCACCGTTAAGTGTACGTTTCGGTGGCGTTAAGTCCACCCACACTGCACAGGCATCTTCCCCACTGTAGCTCCGTTGCCTCATCCTACTTTTTTCTTTCTCGTGGCACACACGGACTTGAAAACCGCTGTTTTAGTTCTTGACTGAATGCCTTTCCCGTGTGAACTCCACAAGGCAGGGCTTTGTCTTGTTCACTATTTATCTCCACATGTGGAAGAGCGACAGGGATGTGGCAGGTGCACAGTCAGTATCTGAATGTGCGACTGGATGATGCATTGACTCACGGAGTCCATTCCTGTGCACATGGTGGGATTTCTGGAAAAGCTCAGCAATGCTCCTGGTGCACAGTCTGTACTCAGAGGCAGACGGCTTCAGACCCTCCAGAACGAGGCCAATCCCTTGTGCTACCCGTGCCCAGCCCCACATGAGCAGTCTTCATCCCTTGTTACCTGGCATGACTCTATAGATAGCACTGTCATTTGCATACACTTGTTTCTGTGGAAGGGGGTGTGCTCTCTTCTTCTGCATCCTTCTTTCTGGGACCTAATGGGGGACTGGGTGCTGGGTGGGTACCAAAGCAGCAGGGAGACTGAGGTGTCAAGAGCAGAAGCCCTAAAATCTGGAGGAGGAAGGGGTACCTCCATCTCTGTATGAGTCAGGGTTCTCCAGCAAAAAAAAAAAAACCCAATAGGATAATATATACGCATGTGTATGTGTATATATATATCTGATATATACATACACACACGTATATTTATTTTATATATGTGTGTGCATATATATATATATATATATATATATATATATATATATATATGTATCTGAAAGAGAAAGGTTTATTTGTAAGGAATTGGCTCACATGATCTATTGCGGGGACTGACAAATTCCAAATTTGTTGGACAGACAAGCAGACTGGAAATTTGGGTAAGAGTTGATGCTGGCATCTTGAGTCCAAATTCCACGGGGCAACAGGCAGGAAACTCAGGCAGTGCTTCTAGGTGGCAGTCTGGAAGGAGAACTTCTTAGGAAAACCCCCGTCTGCTCTCAAGGCCTTTCCCTGATTGGATGAGACCCACCACACACTGTGGAGGGTCATCTGCTTTACTCAAAGTCTACGGATTTAAAGTTTCATCACATTTACAAAATACCTTTACAGAAATGTTGAGGCTGGTGTTTGACCAAAATCTGGGTACCACCACCTGGTCAAAATGAAATGAACTACTGCAATGCCTATCACACACGCCCTCTCCCAGCCTTGCAAGAGGTGTTTATCTCCCTGAAAAGGAAGAGGGCAACCTGGCAGTCGGGTGGATGCAGGTCCTCAGCGCCCATCCTCCTCACAAGGTGATAGACATTGACGGACTGGTTCTAAACCAGGCCTCCTGGAACCACCAGGCCACTATGGACACACCCACATTCTACTCAGTCATCCGCCATCATCTGCATAAACAACTCCCCCAGAGAGGTCAAATCACTAGGGATCATATTCAAGTCATTTACTGGTTGCTGCTCAGAGGCCTCAGGGACATAAACCAACAGAAAAGCAAAATGGCTTCTGACCTGCTGCCCATGTTCTTTCTGCCTGGATCGGACCGCAGAGCTATGACCCTAAGGAAGATAGAGAGGGGGCCTCTGGCCGTGAGTTCCTTGGCACACATGTGGGGACTCCAGAGGACAGGAGTGAGGAAGACAGGAGGGCCATGGCCTTCCCTGTTGCTGGCCCCAAGAGCTCTGGGAAGGGGGCCCAGTGCTGAGCTCTGCAAGGGAGGTTCCCAGCCCCCTGCCCTCCTTGGGACATGAAACAGAGAAATGCGATCAAGGAGTGAAGCCCCCACCAGCTACCTCGCCCTGACCTTGCTGAGCTCGGGCTCTCTGCCTTTCATTTCTCAACAGGCCTCTCTGCACCTCCTCAACAGTCCCAAGTCATTCATGTAACAAGCCCTCTTCCTCTTCCACCATAATTTAAAGTTTCCTGAAGCCTTTGAGATCTGCGCCTTTTCTCTCTGCTAAGTATCCCCTCCCCACCCACCCCTGCAACCACGTATTCATGCTCCTGGGAGGCAAGGGTGATCACAGAAGCAGGGACTATGGGCCAGGAACCCTGCTCCATTCTGGAAGGATGGCCAGAGAGAAGCTGCTTCTGCCAGCTGGTGCACCTCGTCACCCCCAAGTCAATGTGCCCATTCTGGGTTTGCAAGTTCATGCTAATCATGACTCCTTCAAGCCAGGTATCCATGGTAAAGCCTTACCAGGCAGCTCTGGGCTACAGGAATGGCCCAACTGAACGGCCCAGGCCTCCAGGTGCTGATGAGCCCACGTGCCCTCCATCACATGGCCCCAGGCTACAGCATTTCATGAGGGGCCAGATGAGCTCACTCACTCACCCACATTGTGAACAGCACTGTCCCCACACATCCCGCCCCAAAACTCGGTCCAGGTAGGCCACGGCCAGGCAGAGGGGGAGAGCGGCCACTCCAGGTAGCCAATTTGGGCCTTGGTTTTGTGTTCCAGTGGGATAATGAATGAAAAATAAAATCGCAGGTGCTCAGGAGAGGGCTGCTTCTTGGGCAGGAAAGCCCAGTTATCAGAGTCGATGAGCCGGTGGTTACATTTTAATTACTTTGATAAATAATTATGCCTCTGAGACACCCAATCTGCCTAACAGGCTCTCTTCCCCCCCACCGATAGATTAATCTTATTTAACCACATTTTACTTATTATACAAACCCGTGTTCTGCGTTTCAAATACCAAGGTTAGAGAGGTCTTGGTTTTTGCTTTTTTTTTTCAGCGTTATCTATAAACACATCTACCTCCATTGACTGGCAAAATTCCTGCACTGTAAGTCTGCCTGGCAGATTCCACCCCAGAGGACACCCCAGAGGACATGTGAATGCCATTTGCCCCTCCTCTCTGAGTGTAAATCCTGGCCTCGCTCTTCCTCAGTGTGAAAGCCCTGCCCTGGTTTTTCTCCCCAGAGCGAGACATATATGGCTCTCAGGTGCAGGCCCATGTTTTCATCCAAAGCACTGGGAAGCCTTAAGCTGGAGCTCCAGCTTGAGGGCACTGGGCGGGAAGCTGGCACCGTGCAGGGCCGAGAGCACTCAGCTGCTTTCGTCGGCATCCCCAGGACTGTTGCCATCCCAAGGCACTGACAGGTGGCTGCTGAGTAAACTGTCATTTGACCTATATGTTTGCTTTGAAAAATGCCCAATAGGAATGTGCTGCCTGTAAATTTCAGTTCTCAGGAAAAGAGAGTTCTTTCGTTCCCAAAGATATTGATACCCATGACATTCCTCACTTCCTCAGCTTTGCAAGGCAAACTGGGACTACCCTGAGAGTCTGAGATCTGACTCACTGAAAACTTAGTGGGAACTTGCACAGAAGAATCCAAACAAAACCCCAGAAGGGTAGTCTTGGGGTTGGATGCCACCCCTCACCGCCCCCCCCATACCTCCTCCCACAAGCTGTTGTGCCAGACAAGCCTCCTCCTCCGTAGCATACAGGTCCAGTCAAATCATGGCAGGCATGTCTCAGAGCATGGATTTGGTTTAAAAAATGGTTTGTCCTAAAGGGAGTTGTATGAGCTTCAGCAAGCAGATTCATCAGTTTAAATTGTCTGCAGAGTACAAAATGAGAGCTTCCTCCTAAGTCATGCTATGACATGTTCTAGTTAGGAAGGGAGCTTTCCCGCACTCCAGATGCCAGGTGATAAGAATTACTGATGCATTGCTTTCAAAGCAGTTGGTTTTATGGCTTGGCAGAGCTGGCTCTCAGATTCTGCTGGGCTTCATTTGCATATCGAATGACAGCCTCGGAAAAGGCGACCCGAAGGCCTCAGACACCGTCAACCTCTTCCATCTCTGTTGCCAGTGATAGGTCATTTTAAACTAACATCTGGCGAGTGTATTTTTAAACCACATCTGTAGCTTTAATTAGGGATCTCCTGGGAATGTCAGAGGAGGAATGAGAGAGACATCCCCAGGGGGAAATGAAAACACTGGCAGTTCCACGCAGGCAAAGCCCCGGAAGCTGCCTTGGCCCGATTTTATTACACTGTATGATCAACTGTGATAGGGGAGCCCTTTGCACAAGAAGATCTTGATATTAGCTACATGCTAGGGTAAGCAGAAATTCCATGTCCGCATCCGGAAGAACTTACTGCCTCCAGGAGGTGGCTTCTGCACCCAAGATCTGAGAGGGGTTTCTCCTTACGCAGCCACAGAATCTAAACCGTCCCGAAAATGTTGTCCAGGAGTGCAGAGGTCACCTCAGGACCCTCCTTCCAGGAGTATTTGTGATGAACTGTCAAGGGCTTCTCTGTGCTGCCAGGGAGATTGATTTTTTCCCCCTTTCTTTTCCAAAAGGACAATTCTGGAAGGATACCTCATTACTTGAGACAGACCTGACTTTCCACATAGACCTGTGCGATTTAATATTCTTTTTACATGTGTTCATTTCTTTCAGTGATGTTTGAGATCTAAAGTACTATTTAAAAATCCTGTAAATTTTCAGGGATGTGTATTTAAAAGCCAAATTAAAATGGTCTTTCCTCTCCCTCCTACTTGCCCGGCTACAAGGCACACTTTGCCCACGGCAGGGCGTAGCCGGCTGGGGAGGAGAGCACCCCGGCAATCGAAAGAGAGGCGGCCCCACTGCTTGGCGGTTTCCAGCCCCACCTCCTTCCTTGATAAATGTAAGTAATAAAAAAATTCCTCCATTTCACTGGAATGCCCATTAAAATGTAAACACAGAGAGAGGATGTTGAGGAGGCTACAAAAATGCTTTATTCAAGAGACTGCAAACGGCAAAGCAAATCTAAAGTTGATTTTTAAACCTAGTCCAAGGTATGTAAATACACCAGGCTCCACGCCCCTGCGAGGCACATGGATCACCGGGGTGTTTATTGGAAAATCTACAACATGGTGGAAGCTGTCGTCCCAGCCTCCCACCAAGCTGGGACAACGGTCGCATTTAAGACCCTCAGCCTTTTCCTTTCACAAGTTGTCTTCCTGGGTCCAGTGCCTTGGCCACACATGGCAGGAGCCCCTGACATTTCTCACTGACAAAACACAGGACCTCTGCCAGGAAATCTCCCAGCACAAAGGGAATTTCATGGCAGGAAGAAGGGTGTGTTCAGTCTGTACCCTGTTCCACCTGTGACTTTGCAGGAAGCTGCGCCTATGTGATCGTCACTCTGCAGGGTGAGGTCCAGTGTCAGATCCAATGCCCCTGAGGGTCTCTTCCTCACTGGCAGGAACAACAAGTAGGTTCAACTCATGCCAATTGCCACAGCTTGCTGAGCCCAGGCTCAACAGGAAGCTCATCATCACCCAAGAGTCGTCCTCTGACACGTTTGCCATCTCTGTCCAAACACTGCAGAGAAGGGCGCCGTCATCAAGTCTACCATCAATCAGTTCAGCTCCTGAATGCCAGTCACCGGGTGACCTGCCACTAGGATTAAAGAGGATTCCACTGCTCATGCCCTCTGGAGTGCAGGAAGAAATGGCTGAGGAATGCAAGGGAACACAGCATAAAGGCTTCTCACTTGCCCCCTCTCATGGAAGCCAACTTCTTCCATCAACTCTCCGTAGGGTGACAGCCCTCGACGGGGCAGCCCTGAGTCCACTGTGAACTCATCAAGTCTAGGGCCAGCTTTCCCTGCACCTCTCAGCACGTAAGCTCGTGCTTTGTGCAACCGTGGGGGCTGCAAGCCTGGTCATGGGGATCGTGTGTGTGTGTGTGTGTGTATCTGCGGGTGTGCGCGCGTTTCTATAATCTGTGAGTATATTCTTTATTTTTACTGCCTGCTTTGCTCAACCTGCAGACAGCACAAAGATCATCAGCAGCCTCCTAAATTATGGAGCGGCTCACCAAGTACACAGTGTCGCTCATTAGTGACATCAGCGTACAGCTCCACACAACAATAAATTAGGTAACACAATGGCTTCGGGAAAATTAGGTGAATAATTCTCACGTTAAGCTAAAAACTTCTGGATGTCTTTGGTTTCTTTCCAGCTGCTCCTAAGACAATATAGTCCCATGAATAGACAACAGACAGGACTCTAAATTCCAAGGGTACAATTCTTCAGAGCGAGTTAGGTGTGGTTTACATTAAAAATAGAACAGGCTCCCGCAAACAGACTTGTATTTATATAGAATGTTGCGACAACTGTCATTTTACATTAGTCAGAGAAATCCCAGAGGACTGGTATAAGTATTAAATGTGGCAATTTTTTTTGTTTACCGACAAAACATAATAAAAAGAACATAGCCTCCTGGATGACATTCCGGAGGATTTTTTTTTTCTCCTCTTTCCCCGAAGTCATTCATAAAATAAACATGTGCTCCCAGTCCTCGAGTGCCTTCTTTATGAGTCTCCTGACAGGGAACTCGGAGTGACTGGCAGAGTGGGGTCCCCCAGAGGCCCCATGCCAGCAGCCCCTCTCCAGACCCGGTGCCCTCTTGCTGCATTTCCATTTGGTGCACAAGCAGCAACTGTGAAGCAACATCCCACAGTCTCCCTGGAACTGTGTGAAAAGGATGGAGTTACGGGGTTTCAGTGTGGATATTTATGTTGTGGGGAAAGCCAGTCTTTCTGCACAAACGGGTCGGGGAGAGGTGTCTAAGTCCTGAATCTCAAATAGTTTTTCATGGGCTTCCTGCTGCCAAAATATGAAGATCTCAAAAGAGCTCTGTGGGGTCATCCAAAGCGGAATAAGAAGGACGAGGGGCACGTAAGTTACCCACTCAGCAGCCCTCGACGGCCACCTTCCCCATGTCCCTATCCATTGCAGTTGAGAAGGATAAAGAGGTAGAAGACAAAGAGGAACTGCTGACCCGGGCGTGAGGTCGCCTGTCTTGCTGAGCACGTGGTTATGACTATGGTCAGCGCTCTGGGGGTCCTGCTCATAATAATGCCAGCATGTGATATGCCCTGCGTGTGCCGCAGTCTCTTCCAGAGACCCTGGGTGTGACGCTGCTGCTGCTCTGGAAGCTCATGGAATGTGCAGTGCCTGTGTATTCTCATGTTTTAATTGTCCTCAGTTTTAATGCAAATAAGGTGAATATTAGGAGGTGTAACCCACATACTCAAAAGGGTGTCATAAGGATGGAGCTTTGTGATATCCTCATTCATTTTTAAGGGTGTAGACATCCTGAGACCCGCGTGAGGGCTGCTGCTGCCTTTGGGGGTACCTGGCTGAACTGATGATGGTCCTATATGCTTGCTCTTCTCTGAAAGTCTGGCATGGGGGACCTCACTGAGGTTTTTGTTTGTTTTTGTTTTTGAGGTGGAGTCTCCCTCTGTTGCCCAGGTTGGAGTGCAATAGCATGATCTCAGCTCACTGTGTCTCTGCCTTTCAGGTTCAAGCAATTCTCCTACCTCAGCCTCCCGAGTAGCTGGGATTACAGGCGCCCGCCACCACGCCCGGCTCATTTTTGTATTTTTAGTAGAGACAAGGTTTCACCATGTTGGCCAGGCTGGTCTTGAACTCCTGACCTCAGGTGATCCACCCGCCTCAGCCTCCCAAAGTGCTGTAATTACAGGCATGAGCCACTGCGCCTGGCTCTAACCCCATGAGCCAAACGTGTCTCCAGCCTCCCAAAGCCCTGTGATGTGGCCGCAGCCTGACTCTGGTGGTGTGACTACAAGCCCAGCCCTGCCTGCTTCCCCCAGTATCTGGCTGAAGGGATACACGCAGCTCCTGCTGGCCAGGCTTCACTGTCTTAGCCATTCCCTGCATCAGAGAGAATCAACACAGAAAACCATGTTGGCATTTAATACTTTTTTCTCTTGTAACTTAACAGCCAGTTAGTATAAATAGATGTAACTGAACCATTGCCTGCTATTTTCCAGTACGTGTTCACATGTCCTGGGTAATGTCTTTATTTAGAATTCAGGTATCCGAGACGGGGGTCATCTCAAACGTGCAATGAATGATTTGATTCAATGAGGCAAAATGCCCCAGTCCTGTCCAGGTTCACCAGTGGTACATGTGGGTGTTCCTCGTCCCTCATCTCGGATCTTAACTCACATTTGGGGCCAGAAAGATCCTCAGAAGGGGGTGTACGCTTCATCTTCATCTCCCAGCCAAGGAGGAGGACACTGGAGGAGCTCCGGGGAGGAAAGGGATGACAGACGTGCCTCCTTCCTGGCAGCAGTGATGCCGTCAGGCCTCCTCTGGCTGCACGGTCAGAACAAGAGCGGGCTGAGTCCAACTCCTGTGACTATTATGAGCCTGTGGCTGGGGGCTGGCCATCTGGCATCTTGAACTCTGTTATTTCATTCTACTATAGACCCACCTCTGTGAGCTGCCCTGTGGAGCACAGACCTCACACTCAGAGCCCGGATTTGTGCCTGGTTACAGTTGGCACTCAGTACACCCACGTTTCTCTCCTTCCCTTCCTGGTAGTAATGGCTCAAAGCTGAGCACCACAACCACCAATCTTATCTCCATGTCTGCAGCCTGTCCAGAGGCCAGAGAGAAAGCACGGGGAAAGAAAGAAGCAGAGGGCTGAAGCGCCCCAAGAATCCACCTGTGGCCACTGTTACCCATGAGCATGGGTCTGAAGGGGCCATGGGAGAGATTCTTAGATTCTAGAGAGATTAGCCATGGCAGAAACATAAAACACTTTTCCAGCTCAGAAAAGTGAGGCCTGAGAGCAAAATTGACAGCAAAACGTTTTTGGTTAGAGTTGAGACAATCTGACATAAATTGGCAAAATTTTACAATAATTTTAGAATCTCTTGGTTCTATGTTTGGTGTCAAATTTTGGAATTTCTTTCCACTCATGAAAAAGGCCTTATAAATAATGATTAAGAAAATAATGATTAAAAAAGAAAAATAATGATTTTGAACACAACTGCAACATTCTAATTAGTCAAAATATTAAATTTAATTATTTAGAAAACATTTAGTCACAGGTTGTGTTCACCTAGGGTAAGAGATTTTATAACACCAGCATAATTAGAAATTACATTAAGTTGTTAATTTAGAGCTCAGGATTTTTTTTTTTCAAGACATTCCTTCAACTTCTTTGACTTAACACTTCTATGACCTAGAGTAAAGGGAAGATAATCACACTCTTTGGATTTTTAAGCGCAGATTTAGGAAGGATGAAGATGCATTAAGTGGAGTTAAGGCATTTTGATTTTGTCTCTGATGTAGCTTTTGGAGCACAAGGTCATAAGGAAAAAGCCACCAAGCACAAGAGGACTCAATCTTCCATAAATGAGAACCAGCACAAAGAAAAAAAGTGAGGGATCAGATCTGCCAAGACTCGGACACTGGAATTACCAAAAACATAATATAAAATTAGTTTGTTTAATCTGTTTAAACAAAGAAAATGGAAATAAAATTCTGATGAGGGAACAAGAGAATCTCTAAACCAACTAGGCAGATTTGGGGGTTAAAGATAAACAGAACTTTTATAAGTTCTGTTTATAAAGAAATAAACAGATTTTGTTCATAAGTTCTGTTTTATAAGGAAATAAAAAATACAATAATTAAAATGTAAAACTCAGGGTAAAGAAAATATTAGATAGTCAAAGAAACAATTGATGACTTAAAAAACAAATAAAGATATTACTAAGAAAGTCAATACAGAGCAAAAGTGTCGAAAAATATAAAATAGAGGTAAAGATGCAGAAAGCAAAAGTATAATGCAAATGCTCTGACTTCAAGAAGGAGAGAAAAACAGAGCAGTGATGATAACTGAGTTTGTCTGATAAGTTCTATTTTTTATCATTTATTTATTTATTTATTGAGACAGGATCTGGCTCTGTCCCCCAGGCTGGAGCGCACTCACAAGATCTTGGCTCACTGCAACCTCTGCCTCCTGGACTCAAGCCATCCTCCCACTTCAGTCTCCCAAGTAGCTGGGACTACCGAAGCATGCCACTACAGGAGCAAGCTGATTTTTTGGTTTGTAAGAAGGAATTTTGCCATGTTTCCTAGGCTGGTCTCAAACTCCTGAGCTCAAGCAATCTGCCTGCCTCGGCCCCCTAAAGTGCTGGGATTACAGGCGTAAGCCATCACCCCAGCCTGTCTGATAATTTTTAGAACTTCTGAAAGACAGTCAGCCATCCAATTCAAGAAGGAAGCCCAGTGAATCCCAGTCAGGAAAAGCAAAATCAAACCCTCACGTAGTACATCACAGTGAAAATGCAAAACACGAAGCTAGAGAGACAACCTCAACAGCAGTCAAAGAGAAAAGACAACTAGAATGACGGCTGATTTCTCAATTGTAGCAGTAAGTCTCGAGAGATACTGGATTAATATTTTCAAGTGCCAAGAGGGAAAAGAAAAACAAACAGAACTGTCAACCTGAAATTGTATATTCAGCAAAACAATCTTTAAATAATGATGTAATGAAGATATTTTCAATAACAAAACAAAACCTGAGAGTTCACTTCCAACAAGACTCCACAAAGGAAGCTGCTCAAGAATATACTTCCAGGAAAGAAAAAATGATCCCAGAAGGAAGGTCTGAGATGTAAGAAAAAATGATGAGAAAGAAAGTGGTAGAATTCAGAGAAAATATAAACAGTCCCTCCTCCCAGGCATGAGCTGTGCTCCTTCTTGCCTAATCAAAAACATTCCCCCAGCAGTTTCTCTGCCCCCACATCTCCTAATATCAATATTCCATTCCCTACCAGATCATTCCAGTTATTTCTTCCATATTAGAAAAAAAAACAAAACAAAAAACCTTCTCCCCATGTCTCCAACACTACTACTTTATTCCTTTGCTTTCCTTGCAGTTATCCCTAAAAACAGACATCTTTACTTACTGTCTCCCATTTCTTTCCTCCTGGTCTCTTTTAAACCAACTCCAACAGATGTTTCCCCTCACCCGTCCACCTAACTACTTTTGTCAAAGACGTCGTCATTGCTGAATCAATGGCCAGTCCTCAGTGCTCCTCGAATGTGACCTGAAGATGGCTTATCGCTCCCTCCTCCTGCATCCTCTTTCGCTCGCTTGACTGTCACAGTGCACTTCTCCTGAGGGTTCCTTCCCATCTCATGGTCACGTCTTCTCTACCTGCTTTCCTGGGCCTCCTACGTCCCTGACAAGCCTCAGGGCTAATTCTGATGTTCTTTCCTACTCCCTCCCTCCTCGTATTAGTTTCTTGGGGCTGCCATAACAAAGTACCACGAACTTGCGTGACAACAGCAACAGAAACATATTCTCTCACAGTCTAGAAGTTTTAAGCCTGAAATCAAGGTGCGGGCAGGGCTGTGTTCCCTCTGAAGGCTGTAGGGGAGAATCCTCTCTTGTCTCTCATTTCTGGTGTTTGCTGGCAACGCTTGGCATTCCTTGGCTTGAGCTGCATCATTCTACTCTCTGCCTTCATCACCTCATGATTTTCTCTTTTGTGGATCTGTGTCCAAATTTCCTTCTTCCTTTAAGGACGCCAGTCATATTGTATTTACGGCTCACTTTGTTCTAGTCCAACCTCATCTTAACTTAATTACATCTTCAAAGACACTATTTTTAAATGAGGTCACATTCACAAGTACTGGGACTTGGGATTTGAATATGTCTTCTGAGGTGGACACAATTCAACCCATTCAACCCATCTAATCTCTCGACTAGAAGTACCACCTCCCTACTGATGATGTACACATTTATCTTTCCAGCTTGGCTTTTCTTTTCAACCACTGAAAGGCAGCTCTCTACAAAGCCAAAGTTTCTGGGCCTCTCTTGTATTTGGTTTTTATGTAATTTTATGTTGTGTTCCTTAAAGAAGGCTCTCAAAATTGCAAAAGCTTCAGGTCCACAAAACCTTGATCTGTCAGCCAGGTACAGTGGCTCACATCTGCAATCCCAACACTTTGGGAGGCCGAGTCAGGAGGATCACTTGAGCTCAGGAGTTTGAGACCAGCCTGGCCAACAGGATGAAACCCTGTGTCTACTAAAAAGACAAAAATTAGCCAGGTGTGGTGATGCCTGTAGTCCTAGCTACTCAGGAGGTTGAAGCATGAGAATCACTTGAACCTGGGAGACAGAGGTTGCAGTGAGCCAAGATTGCACCACTGTCCTCCAGCCTGGGCAACAGAGCAAGACTCTTTCTTAAAAACAAAGGCAAACAACAACAACAACAACAAAAACAAACAAACCAAACCGGGATCTGCCTTTGAAATGCCAGACTTGGGCATGCAGCTGCCTCTCTGGATTTTTGGGGTGTCTCAAATGTAGTATGTCCACAGCAGAACTCCCATTCTTCCTCCAAAACTACTTCTCTTATAGCTTCCTCATCGTAGTTACGGCCCACTCTATCCTTCTAGGTGCTCAAGACAAAAACATGCAGAAAAATGCCTTGACTCAACCCCATCTCCGTTCCATTAGGAAAGCTGTGCCAAGTCCTAGACTCCTTTCTCACCATCCACCTGGCTACACCCAGAAGCAAGTCACCATCCCCTCTCATCTGGGTTACTACAGTAGCATCCCAGCTGGCCCATGTCGACCCTGCATCCTCCTCCCACGGTCTGTTCCCAATGCAGCAGTGAGAGGGAACCTCTTAAAATGGAAGTCAGACCCTGTTGCTCTCATGCTGAAAACTCTCCAGTAGTCTCCATGGCACTCAGGGCAGGAGCCAAAAGCCCTTATGATAAAGGGCCCCCGAGGCCCTCTGCAACCTGGTAGGCCTCCCCTTCTGGGATCTCATCTCTGTGCACCCCCTGCCCCAGCCACGTTGCCTTCCTTGCTGTCTTCGAACATACCCAGCATGCTCCAACTTAAAACCCTGTACCAGAGTGTCCCTCCACCTCAGCGTTTCCCCTCCAGGCAGTCCTGGCTCCTTCCTGGCTCCCTCTAGCCTTCATTCAAGGCTGTCCCTGAGCACGCCATAGAAAACTGCCATTTGCATTCCCAGCCTCCCTATCCTGTTCTACCTTTTCCTCCTAGTCATGACCCCTTCTGACATCTTCTATAATTTCCTCATGGATGATGGTTATTGTTTAGAATCTGTCATCCCAGCTAGAATGTCACGTCCATTAGGGTGTGCCTTTTCTGTTCCTCATGTTTCCTATGTTCCTAGAATAGTGCATGGAATTCAATGTTCAGTAAGTATCTTCTGAAGGGAAGGATGGAAATATGAATTGTGTAAAATGATAATGATGTCTATTTTGGAGGGGTATAGAAAATCAAGATATAATCAATATCTTCACAGAAAGAACACATGAGTCAAGGGAGGAAGACCTGCAGAGGATGGTCAAAGTGTAGATTAACCTTAGGTCCTGTTAAGGTACCATATCCGTGCTAGAATTTCTAAGGCAACCATCGAAAAATAGAAATAAAGGATACAGCTTCTAAGCACAGACATTTTAAAATGGAAAAGGGAAAAACAGAAAACTCAATTGAAAACATGGAGGAAGAAGGAAAGGAAAGAATCACATGCAAAAAAATAAAAACAGAACAAATGGAAAGTGCTAGATGGCAAAAATAAATTCAAACAAATCAATAATTACAGCCAAAGTACATATATTCAATTCTCAAAGAAGAGACTACTAGCCTGGATTTTTAAAGAATCTTGATATATGCTATTTAAACCTAGAATAGTGAAAACACAAGGAAATGAAATGATTAAAGTAAAAGGATAGAAAGAGAGAGATCAAATACTAACCAAAAGAAAGCAGATAAAATAGATTTCAAGGTCAAAAGCATTGCTACAGATAAAGAGGATCACCATATTGATGAAATATTCAACTCAGAGAAAGTTTCAACTCTGAACCTGTGTATACCCAACAATATAGCCTTAAAATATTTAAAGCACCATAGAGCAGAAATTCAAGGAGAAATGTACAGATACATCATCACAGTGGGAAATTTTAATATATGTGTCTTAGTGCTTTGTAGATCAAATAGAAAGGGGAGACTAGAAAAGATTTGAGTAACACAATTAGTAAATTTGACCAAATATATAAGGCATTGCACTACACAACATACATCCTTTTCAAGCAAACATGAAACACATTCTAGACCATAAATCAAGTCTCAACAAATTGGAGAGAAACTATATTTCACAAAGCACGATCACAGGGCAATTAGGATGGAAATTTTTAATAAATGTGTCCCTCCTTCATTCAACAGGTATTTATTTATTGAAGATCTACTAAGTGTCAGACGGTGGTGTGTGCATTAAGGTTACAACAGTGAATAAAAGAAGACAACCATACCTGCTTTCAAAGGAATGTATGTTCTAGAGGGGAGGTTCTAATGTTCTAGTAGCAGGGCAAAAAACAGTTACAAACAGACTCGGCCATGTGCAGTGGCTCACACCTATAATGCCAGCACTTTGGGAGGCTGAGGTAGGCAGATAACCTGAGGTCGGGAATTCAAGACCAGCCTGCCCAACATGGCAAAACCCCGTCTCTACTATAAATACAAAAAAAACAGCCAGGGTAGTGGCGGACATCTGTAATCCCAGCTACTCAGGAGGCTGAG
This sequence comes from Cheracebus regulus, assembly GCA_963574635.1. Taxonomy (NCBI): domain Eukaryota; kingdom Metazoa; phylum Chordata; class Mammalia; order Primates; family Pitheciidae; genus Cheracebus; species Cheracebus regulus. Next base: position 55,373 of record CAUYQU010005029.1, read on the forward strand.
ACAGAAGAATCACTTGAACCTGGGAGGCAGAGGTCGCAGTGAGCCAAGATGGCACCACTGAACTCCAGCCTGGGAGATAGAGCGAGACTCCACCTCAAAAAAACAAAAAACAAACAAACAAAAAAAGGAAACAGATAATCCCAGGCTGGGGTCAAGGAGTATGGAGGAAGCACAATTTTACAATTTTAAAGTGGGTGGTTTGGATTTCCTTCCTGAGAAGATAAACTTGGAGCGAAGACCTGAAGGCCATGGGGGAGCAAACCACGTGGGTATCTGGAGGAAGACTTTTGTAAACAGGATATAATGGAAATCTCCTCCTCCCTATATATTTGTAAACTTTAAAATACTTCAAACAAGTTGTACATATTAGAAGAAAAAAGTAAAAATTAGAAAATATATTGAATTAAGTGACAGCAGAAATGTTACTAACCCAAACTTCTAGATGCACCTAAAGTAGTACTTTGAGGAAAAAAAGTCATATATTTTAAGATTTTTTTTAAAAAAAGAAGAAGTACTTGAAGAAATAAAAAACTTAATATAATTTAAGAAATAGGAAAAAATAAAACAATAGACACATAGGGAAAAGCTGAGTCAACACAGAAAAAGTAGAAAGAAGGAAGAAAGGAAGGAAGAAAAGGAAGAACAGAAAGACGGGAAGGAAGGAGGACAAGGGAAAGGAAGGGAAAGACAAGGGGAGGGGAGAGGAGGGAAGGGGGAGGGAGGAAGGGGGGAGGGAGGTGGGGGAGGGAGGTGGGGAGGGAGGGGGGAGGGAGGGAGAAAGGGAAAAAGAAAGGAAGGAAGGAAGGAAGGAAGGGAGAATGGAAGGAAGGAAGGAAGGAAGGAGCTGAAATTTATGACATGGAAAACAAGCATACATGAGAGGGTATCAGTGAAGTCAAAGCTGATTCTTTGAGAAGTCTGATACTGACAAATCTCTGGCAATTCTTATTAAGGGAAGAAGAAGATACAATTAAACAACATTAGGAACAAAACAGACACATATGTACAGATGAAACAGAGATTCAGAAGATAGAGCAGTGTTATAAACACCTTTATGCCAACTCGTTTGAAAACTTAGGAGAAACGGACAAATTATTAGAAAAATGCAAACAACCAAGGGTGACTCAAAAAGAAACAGGAAGTGGCTTGAGCATTCCACGTCCCCACCAGCAGTGTCTGGGAATTCCTGCTGGGATGATGGGATTGGATGGCTATTGCCATGGTTGCCCATAGGTGGCCATCTGTTTTTATAAATAAAGTTTTATTAGAACATAGCCACACCCATTCATTTACATACCATTTCTGGTTGCCTTCTACAAAGACAGAGTAGCTGCAGCACAATTCATATGGCCAGTAAGCCTAAAATATCTCTCTCTTTGAGAAAATGTTCACTGACCTCTGCTTTACAGAAAGATAAGAAATAGCCCAATGAATATGCAATTGGAAACCAAATGAGAAAGCCAGAGAGCCTTCGATTGTGGAGCCAGTAAAGCCCAGGACCAAGCCTAGGATCTAACCGAGATGCAAAGCAGGTTTGCATCTCTAGCAGAGATGCAAAGCAGGTCAGAAAGGCAACCAGTGCAGGTTTGTCATGCCAAAGTCAGACACCAGGCTTGGAAAATGGATGACCCCAACATAGGAGATGGAGACATCTGTGCAAGTGCCCCCAAATAATTTGACTTCTTTAGACTCTTCCAAATCTCTCAGGCCTGCAGAAGTGTCCACCCCTCCTTTATTAGAGCTAGCAAACCCCTGTTCTAGAAAACAGTGCAGAGGTCTCTCCCCTACAAGGTAACTGGTGCCTCCACTCAAGATGTTCCCACTTTCCCTACTAACTATGGGGCCTCGGGTTGAGTGGTGGCATAACCCAGCAGGGCGTGCTGGGCCTGATAAGGCCAGGTGTCTGGACCCAAGTCAGTTTTTATACCTGGAACTTGCTGGAAGAAGAGATGGGCAGGTGCCCAAGAGAAAGGACCCTGCACTTCCACAGCAAGCATGAGCAATGGGCTCATTCCCCCGTTCCTTCACCAGAGGGCTCACTGGCATTGATCTGGTAACTGTGTACTGGGAAAGACCCAGGTATTTTGAGGATGGTTGGGTACAGAGTCCAAGTTGATTTGAGACTCAGAGACCCCAAGTGTCATCATGGTCCCCCATTAGATCAGGAACCTGATAATAAATGGAGCCCAAAGTCTCATTACAACGGGTCTCCTGAGCCTGTGGACCTAACTGATGGTCATCTCCTCTTCTCCACTGTGTAACTGGGATTAGCCTACTTGGCAGTTTGTGCAAGCCCCACACTGGGCCCTTGGTCAGTGAGGCACAAGAGGAAAAAGGCAAGCAAAAGTCTCTGAAAGTATCCCTCTCACCATGCCGGCTAAGATAGCAGAAAACACACATCACAGCCCAGAAGGATAGTGGAGATGAGTGCCATCCTTAAGGACCTAAAAAGGAAGCAGCGGCGTGGTCCTCATCATGTCTTCACTTAATTCACCAGTATAGACCCTGCAGAAACCAGATGGATCCTGAAAGATGACTATCAACTATGGTAAGTTCAATTGAGTAGCAACCCTGATCAATCACACCTACCGGCCAGATGTCTTTCCTAGAGTGGATTATTACAGCCTCAGATACATAGCATATGGCCTACTGATTTGATGGCTGTGATCTCTTCTATTTCAATCAGAAAACGTTTTCATTCATATGGAACAGATAACAATCTTCATTTGCAATAAAAAACAAAAACTCTGAGAAAAGCAGGATAGAAGAGAACTTCCTTAATCTGATAAAGAATACACATCAAAACTCCACTGCACTCCAGCCTGGGCAACAAAGGGAGACTGTCTCAAAAAAAAAAAAATACATACCAAAACTTTATAGCAAGTACCATAATTAAAGGTGAATTATTGGAAGTTTTCATTTTGAGATCAAGAGCTAAACAAGAATGCCTACAATCACCACTTCTACTTGATACTGGGTAGGAGATCCTACTCAGTATAATAAAGCAAGAAAAGAAATCAAAGGCATAAAGGTCAGAAAGGACTGAATACAACTTCCAGTATTTGCCGATGACATGATTGTATATGTAGAAAATACCCAGAGTACGATAGATAAGCTATTAGACTGGGTAAATAAATTTAGCAAGGATGTGGGTACAAGGCCCTCAAACAAACAGAATTGCATTTATCTGTATTGGCAGCCATAGAATAAATAACAAAATTTTCAGTATAAGAAGGAGAAAAAAAGATTTAGTATAGCATCAAAAATATCCACTCCTTGGGAATAAATCTAACAAAAGGTGCACAAACTTTACACTTTGCTGTAAGTTCATTGAGAGCAAGGACCTTATTTTGCTCATTGTTGAATCTTCTCAGGACTTGGAATGCAGCTGACAGATGGTAGATGCTCAGTAAGTATTTGTTAAATGAATGAATGAATGAATGATTATATCCTGATGCCCAGTATGTGTTTCCTCCTTACTATTCATATTAGTCCATTCTTGGAATAAAATACTGGGTGGAAGATCCTACTCAATGTAATAAAGCAAGAAAAAGAAATCGAAGACATAAAGATCAGAAAGGACTGAATAAAACTTCCATTATTTGCAGATGACATGATTGTATATGTAGAAAATACCCAGAGTACTACAGATAAGCTATTAGACTAGGTAAATAAATTACCAAATCTCTGCTATTTAAAAAAAATAGTTGAGACTGGGCAATTGTTAAAGAAAATAGGTTTAATTGGCTCACAGTTCTGCAGGCCATACAGAAAGCATGCCAGCATCAGCTTCTGGGAAGGCCTCAGGGAACTTACAATCGTGACAGAAGGCACAGTGGGAACAGACATTTCACATGGCCAGATGGAACAGGAGGAAGAGGGGGTGCGGAGGTGCTGCACACTTATAAACAACCAGATCTCATGAGAACTCACGCAGTATCACAACAATAGCACCAAGGGGGGGATTTGCCCCCATGATCAAATCACCTCCCACTAGGCCCCACCTCCAACATTGGGGATTACAACTGAACATGTGATTTTGGCAGGGACGCAGATCCAAACTATATCACTAGCTCACACGCACCTTTCCTTCAGATCTCCATGTAAATGCCACTTTCTCACCCCTGCACCTTTCCTCTGAAGTGCTCACCACAAATGTACGTAAGTAATTAATCACGTAGGTGGTCATTCAGTGTCTGCTTTCCCCTCTCCCCTAGAGTGAGGACTCCATGAAGGCAAGAAATGTATCTGGTATAAGAAGGTTCCCAAAATATCTTTTGATTGACTGGTTGAATTAACACTGCCCACAATTCAATCAGCTCTGAGACTCCAGCCATCCATTTTCACTCCAATGCACACGATTTCATTCTGTCTTCATACGTTCCCAGTTTCCCTAGCAGTGCACCTTCACTCATCACCATTCCCTCATTCATTCATTCAATGAAAATGCCCAGAGGCAGGTGCGTGTTTCAGGCACTGTGCTGGGCCCTAGGGATCCAGCAATGAGTAAAATGCATGGTACTGGAGAGCTGGCTTTCACTGGTAGCATGTGAAGCTCCGCACGACAACGAGAAAAATTTTCTCATCTGATTGCAGAGAAGACGGTTTCTCCCTTTACAACATTTTATGTAACCCCCCAACATAGCTGAGGAACCCAACCATCCTCTCCCGTGGAACTCTGATTTGGTAGCTCTCTCGGCTGAGTGGTCAACTAAGCAAACTCCTTTCACACAGAGCTTATACTAGCTGTGATTCATTTCATACCAAGATGGAGGAGAAAAATCCGACATATGTAGCTCTGGTCACATTACATTTTTTTTTTTTAACTAAAATAAGTGTCTCCTGTAAATATCCCCCCAAAATGGCTGTGAAACTCACTGGCCTTCATCCCCTATTCCCTGTTAAGTTGTCCAGTGCTCTATTTTATTCATGATATACCAGGCAACCAACCAGGAGAGACCTCCAGCCAACCAGTAACTGACCAAGTCCACCATCCCCCAGGGAAGCCTTTATGGGCTGATCCAATGCCTGAAATTCAGAAAATCCCCACGTGCCACCTGCTCCTGCTCAGTGCTTCCCTGTGCTTGTATAACTAGCAATGCAGGGCAATTTCTGCCTTATTTGGAGGAATGGAGGCCTGTTCTCTGAGCCACAGTAAATTTCCAGCCAGGGAGGAGGCCTCCCCGCTTCTGCACTGGCACACTGGGCCCTGACGTCAGCCTTGCAGTCATCTTCCCCTGCCCCCTTTCTTTTAAGCTTGCTAGCTCCACATACCTGCCCATTTCCCCAGCTCATCCTTAGGGAAGGCACCTGAGCCATCAGAGCCTGGGTGGTAGGAAGGGCTTCTATGGGCAAGGCAAGTACATCTCTCCTTGGCTTAAAAAGGATCAAGAAATGTGCCCTAGGCAGGGCAGACACAGAGAAAATCAGTAATTTGTAGCTCTGGTCATATTACAATTATTTTTTTTTAACCAATGCAAGTATCTCTTGTAAATATCTCCCAAAAGAGTTTTGAAACATATGCCCTCTAGCCCCTTGTTGAGTTTCCCAGGGCTGTGTTTTATTCGGGATATGCCAGTTGACTGGTCACCAACACAGGGCACAGGCTTAGACAGGACACCTGCGTGTGGATGTCATCCAGCTCAACCACTTCCAGGCCTGTGCCATCTTCTCTGCCTCCTGTGTTTAAAGGCATCGAGTACAAATGAGAGAACACTGATCAAGAGTCATTGCCAGCTCATTGTCAACGCCCTTTGATTGGAAATTTTGCTTAGATAGCAACATGAGCAAACCCGTAAGCAGCGTTTACTGTGGCAAGCACTGTTCCATGGGCTAGACACGTATTAATTCACTGAACGCTCACAGCGATCCTATCATCATTTCCATTTTGCAGATGAGGACTGGGAGCCACAGAGAGGTTGAGTGACTTCCTCAGTGTCACACAGGTGGATCATAGAGTTGTCATCCTTTCAACAGCCGCAGTTAACAGCTAACGTAAGCCACTGCTGGCTTCCAGGCCCCAGACTAAGCGACAGGGGAGATCAGAGTTAGGTGGGCTGTTCCAGGACCACAGGAGATTCTCCTGGGCTCCTTCCTCCTTCCTACTCCCGCAGGCCTGCTGTTGCCCCTCCCCAGTGCTAGCCCTTCCTCCCTTCACAGTGTCGTTCTCTGGAAGGGCTGTGCTCCCCACAGCAGGTTCCTGTCCAACCAGCTCCAAGAACAGGGTCTACATCTTGAGAGTTTGTTTCTCTACCACCTCCTCACCCCTGGTAAACAAAACAGAACTTGCTTCGAAGTTGAGGCCCCACACAGCCTCTCTTAATCTCTGCAACTCTCCCACACACTGCTGTACCCCATTTGCATGGGGGGAACCCTAACTCACCCTCAAGTTTCAGCTCAAAAGCCTCTGAGAATCCTCCTGATATACCCAGGAGGCCTCCCTGACAGCATCTTCCTCCCATCCTATTCAGGCATGGGCATCCTCCCCTCCCGAGGATCTCAGCAAAGGCTGCTAGTGTGCATCTGCCTCCTCCCCAGATTGTGAACTCCCTGAAAACAAAAGCCCAGGCCTTTCATTTCTGCATCCCCCAGTCTAGCAGATTGCTGGGCATATAAATGTCTATGACTAAATGAACAGAATTGTTATGAACACTAGATGTAACAGTACAGCCACCTAGAAAGGACTCTACGAATGGTACAAATAATAACATCAGCAACAGCAATAAATACCACTTATTGAGTACTTACAGAGCACCAAGCATTCTGCTGACTACTTCACTTGTGTTATCTCTTTTAATCTTTAAAGGATCTATATTGAGGTGAATAGTGTCCTTCCAAAATCTATGTTCACTCAGAACTTCAAATGAGACCTTATTTGGAAATAGAGGCCCTGCAGATGTAATTAGTTAAGATGAGGTCATATCAGATTAGGGTAAGCACTAAATCCAGTGCCTGGTGTTATTGTAAGAAGGTCCTGTGAAGACCCAGGGAGGATGATACGGTCTGGCCATGTCCCCTCCCAAATCTCATCTTGAATTGTAATCCCATAATCCCCATATGTCGAGGGAAGAATGCAGTGGGAGGTAATTGTATCATGGCAGGTTGTTTCCCCCACGCTATTCTCATGATAGTGAGTTCTCATGAGATCTGATGGTTCTATAGGGAGCTTTTCTCCCTTCGCTACACACTTCTCTCCCCTCCCGCCATGTGAGAAGGTCCAAGCTTGCTTCTCCTTCGCCTTCCGTCATGATTGTAAGTTTCCTGAGGCCTCCTCAGTCATGCAAAACGGTGAGTCAATTAAACCCCTTTCCTTTATAAATTACCCAGTTTCAGGTAGTGTCTTTACAGCAGTATGAGAATGGATGAAGACAGGAGTAGATGGCATGAAGACAGAATACATGTGGAGGACACCAGAGTAAAGTAACACATCTACAAGCCGAGGAACATTAAGAATCGCTGTAGCCACCGGAAGCTGAGAGAGGCCAGGAAAGATCCTCCCCTAAAGCCTGAGAGACAGCCAGCCCTGCCCATGGCTGGATTTTGTATTTCTGGCCTCCAGAACTATAAGACAATAATTTCTGTCATTTCAGACCACCCAGTTTGCAATCCTTTGTTAAGGCGGCCTCAGGACACAAAAACAAGGTCCTACAGAGCAGAATCCCCACATCTGGCATTTGAGGCTCAGAAAAGTTTAGAGAGTTGCCCATGTTGACCCAGCTGCTAAGTGATTCACCACAGTAAAAGTCAGGCCTGCTTCCCAGGCTCCACTCTGAGCTACTGAACCAGTCTACATTCAGGGAAAGAAATGGAGAGGGCAACAAGGCAATTACCTTCTTCCCTCATCTCTTAGGTCTCAAATCCTTTGCATAGAAAAGAAAATGCCAAGCCAAATTCTACCTCCCCCACAAATGGAGTCAGGACAAGATCTACCCTTTATATCCAGACAATTTTCTTGAGCTGATGACAGGAATAATGTCTCTGCAGCTCCAAGCCCTGAACAACCCTCTCTCCAGCCACACAAAGTGCTAAGGTGCATGGGTAGATTCAACACGAATCTGGTCCCAGTGAGGCTCTGTAAGTTAGCAGCTGCCAATTGCTTTCCAGGAGAAGGAGCAATGAAATTGAACCTCCAAGCACGTTCTCATTCACTCTTCGTGTTCTCTGCACCCTTCACTGACCCTTGAGTCCAAAACCCCTTCAACATTCTCATCCCTGCTCTCTCTTTCACCAAATCTAATCATTCTTCTTGTCAATGTCTCAAAGTCATATCTGCCCTTCAGCCAGACACAGTCCCAAAACGATTAAAACTTCAGTAATCTCTTTGGGACTTGGAAGAAAAGTTAGGTTTTCTGGTGCTCAGAGGCTGTTACTGCCAGATCTCAGATGTATGGCAAAGTACTGTCAGGCCTTAGGGGTGGTGCACCTGAAGCTGACCTCCATAAACGTAGACTTTATGTTTCAGAGGAAAAATCTGTAATTGACAGAAATGTGAAAGATTTGTCAATGGCACAAGAAATCAGCCACCTCAATTGTGAAACCAAGTCACGAAAGCTCTGCTCTCATTCTTTTTCACAGCTCCCTCTGTCTCTTCCATCACAGCCTTTTGCTCAGTTGGTTTAGAATTATTGGGAGCCATCACTTAAGATACTCAGGTTCCATGATAAAAAGAGTTAATAATGCTTGGACTGAGAATGGCAGTTGAGCACCACAGACAGCACCATGTATACACAGGGCATCAATCTACATGGAATGCAAATGGACTCTCTCCACCCACAAGGACACACTTGGGAGCATCCAAAATGCCAAACTCTGGGGCTCCCATTGCAAGTTGCTCCCTGGACCCCTTCCATGTCCTGCACTTGGAGCTGTGGCCTTTGGCCCAGATGATACAGGGTGTGTCCACTCAGAACTGCTGTCCTCTGCAGAGCTGGCTGTGGGGAAGGTTGTCTGCTGGAGGACCCTGCCTCTGAGTACTCAAACGGTTGCCCTATGTGCAGAGAGGAACAGATTCCAGGGGTGGTCTGGATGGGAGAACAGCACCAAGTGATCAAAGCAACTGGCAAGCAGACTTCACATGTGTGTGAGAACTTGCTGTAGCTGAGTCGTTCGGCCTGGGAATGGATCCCTCTCAGGGGAATGAACTTTCTGCCTTTGCAAATAATCATCTCTTAGGAATATTAGGGTTGGTTGCCTGGCCTGCTGTGGGTGGGAGTTTAGATTCCTGATGCAAAAATGTCTTCAAAACATGTAAGCCTTGAATTCAGTGGCCCTTCTGTGCCTCCGAGAGCTCTGCTGTTCCCTTCGGCACTGCTTCCTTGCTGCCTTCCAAGGATGACCAATGGCTGCGGCTAAGTTGTCCACCTTCCAATCCTGCCTTCCTGCTTTTTCACAGGCACTGTCTGTCTCCCCACATACTTCTTTCCTAGTACATCAGGTTCAATTTATAAAGAATATTATAAGGGCATCTAAGATTATTGAGGGCAATTTGATAATATGTATCATAATTTAAAAATAAATCTACCCAAACTCTGATTTTCATATAGTGGAGTAAATATGACATAAGTCCCTTTTCCTCCAGGAAATCACCCCTGCACCAATACTACGGAGAACAAGAGAAATACCAATTCTAAGTTTGATGTCCAGAAATTATCTCTAATCTCTTCTAACAGTATCTGGAGAAGGTCCGACCAAGGCAATAAAGGTCTAACAGGGTTCCAGGAAGATCCCTAACGAGGATGTCTACTGCTGCAGGTCTCAGGCAAAGCCGTGGAGTGCAGTTCATCAAAACAGTGAGAAAATGCCCTGAGGCACAAAACCAACAAGCTTCTGTTCAGAAAAACAAAAACAGGATTCATAGACTGGCAGCAGAGTACCGCCAGGATTCATAGCCTGGTCCAGGGAACTGAATATGGGAGAGGGAAAGAGGAGATGGTAGAGAAGAGAAATTCAATTGGTAGGGTCATCTCTGCAGCTGCTGATTTCTGTTGGCTGGGAATAGGAAAAGGTTCACCAATATCAACACAGCTTTGTGTCTAAGGACCTTTATGATTCAGAGGAAATTCAGGTTAGCCAGAAGCCCTACCCTAGATCACATCCCATAAAAAATTCCTTCACATAGTAGCTCTGGGGGGTGGGAGAGTGGGATCCACTTTATCGAAAGACAGGAATAACAGGAAAGGAACCATAATCCAATTAGTGTAAAAATGCAAAAAAAAAAAAAAAGTAGTAACAAGATAGAAATAAATAAATGTAGGATGCTCACCAGGAAAATGTCATGGAGTCATTAAAAATTATTGACCAAACACTATCATAACTTCAAAAAATAATGAACAAGTGCTTCTTTAAAACAAAAACTCAAAACAGAGACACAAAAGCTCAGGTAAGGTACAAAATCACATCAAAGGGGAATAAAACATGAATTGGCAGAGCTCAGTAGGAAGTGGGTAAAAATAAATAAATAAATAAAGCCATCAAAAACAAGAAGTCCATTTTGGAAGCAGCCCAAAGGAGAATAAACTTTGTTAAAAATCAATAAGGGACAGAGAGGACAGCACCTGGGGAGTGAGCAGAGGTATATGGAAACAGTTCTGGTTCTGGGCAGGATGGAGTGAGCATCTTGAATGCAGCTAGAAAACCTGGATTGATGCCGAACCCGCAATCTGAGGACACCGAAAGGTTCATAGGAGCAGGCAAATTGGGGCAGAAGATCAGAATTAGAAGCACCCCTGAAAGAGCCACAAGCTTCCTATTCTTCCTTCATCCCTGAGTCTGGACTCCAGGCAGCCTAAAACCAGGAACTGGACTATGGAAAGAAACACTGCATGAGAAGCTCTGGCTGCAGCTCAAGGAGCAAGGAAGCAGGCTCTGGACACTCAGAGAGAGCAGAAGAAACCCCTTGGTTTTTTTTTTCTTTTATCTACTCACTTGCACTGCAGCCCCCAGGCAATCCTGGGTGGTGATGGCAGCGACAGCAAGGCCCACAGGTGCCTACAACCATGAAAGAAGGGAAAATCTCTCACCAAGAGTTAGACCTTTGATCCCAAGGAGGCAAGACAAACTTGCGTTGCTTTTTTTCCTCTCTCTGACCTATTGCTGGGGTCCCAGATGTGAGTGCAGTCATGGCATTTGTACACTGGACCAAAGTAACTAACATCCCAGCTTTCCGGCCAGACGACTGAAAAAGAGAGGCCAAGGAGAAAGTGGACAGGGAAAATCTCACAAAGTTGTTTATAAACTTCTGGACTCAACCCCATGCAGCATATGCACGGATCTGATGCTAACAGCATGACTTTGAGAACTGAACTACGGGATAGACTGCACCCACACTCCAGACTGGCCACTGACAGCCCCTGTGTCCCACACACAGGATAACCAAGGCTTTGAAAACAGAACTGACCTTGAAAGCACAGTCCACAGAAGTTCAGGCTGAAACCTGCAGCCTGAATCCACCTGGGTGGATTACCTACTAGAAAAAATGTCAACATTCTCCTTCGGATCTCAACATGACCTAGTGTCTCATCACATAATATTCAAAATGCACAGAATAAAATCCAAAATTGGCTGGCATAATAATAACTAGAAAAAAAACCTTCAACTTTCATAGAAATAGATATATAGATGGTAGAATTATCTGGCAAAGACTTAAAAGCAGCTATTATAGAAATGTTCCAAGAAGTAAGGGTAAACACTCTGAAAACAAATGGAAAAATGAAATGTTTCAGAAAATAAGTAGAGAATATAAAGAACCAAATGGAAATTTTAGAGCTGAAAATAACCATAACCCAAACAGAAAACTCACTGAGTGTGCTACAGAGCCAAGTGGTGATGACAGGGAAAAAAATGAGCTTGAATAAAAAATGGTCCAATCTGAACAAGAGAGAAAAAAAAAAGACTGGAAAAAAAATGAGCAGAGCCTCAGGGAACTGTGGGTTGATACCAAAATGCCTAATAGCTGTTATTGGAATATCAGAAGAAGATGAAAAGGACTGTGGTACAGAGAAAATATTTGAGTAAATAATCACTGAAAACTTCAAAAATTGGCACAAGATGTAAACCTACATTGTGAATGCTCAGTGAACTCCAAACAAGATGAATCTAAGCAATCCATAATCAGATACATCAGAATCAAAGTGCAAACTAAAGATAAGGAAAAACAATCTTGTTGGCTGGGTGCAGTGGCTCACGCCTGTAATCCCAGCACTTTGGGAGGCTGAGGCCAGCAGATCACTTGAGCCTAAGAGTTCGAGACCAGCCTGGCCAACATGCCAAAACCGCATCTCTATTAAAAATACAAAAATTAGACAAGTGTGGTGCCATGCGCCTGTAATTCCAGCTACTCGGGGGGCTGAAGCACAAGAATTGCTTGAACCCAGGAGGTGGAGGTTGTTGTGAGCCAAGATCATGCTACTACACTCCAGCCTGGGCAACAGAGCAAGACTCTGTCTCAAAAAAAGAAAAAAGAGAAGAAAAATCTTGAAAGCAGACAGAGAAAAATGACACAGGCAGAGGTCAGCAAACTATGGTCCTTGAGCCAAATCTGGCTCACTGACAGTTTTGTAAATAAAGTTTTATTGGAACATAACCATAACTATTCTGTTATGTAGTATCTACGAGTGTGTTAGTGAGATAATGGAACAGTTAGGTGGTTGTGATATAGACTGTATGGCCTGCAAAGACAAAAATACTTACTATTTGGCTCTTTACAGAAGAAAGTTACTGATCCCACAGGGGAAATAATCATTTAAATGGCTACAGATTTCTCCTCTGAAACTACAGAGGCCAGAAAGAAGTGAAACATTTTTTAAGCGATGAAAGAAGGAATTGCCAGTCAGCCCAGGATTCTAGATTCAGCAAAAATATCCTTTAGGAGTGAAAGTAAAATCAAGATAATATCACATGGAGGAAAACCAAAAGAATTAGCTGCCAGCAGGCCTGCTCTAAAAAGTTTCTAAAAGAAGTTCTTCAGATGGAAGGAAAATTATATACCAGAAGTAAATTTAGAACATCAAGAAAGAAGGAAGAGCAACAGAACTAATATCTGGGTAAACATAATAGACAATTAGTTTCAAGTCTTTTAAAATATTTTTGATGGTTGAAAGCAAAAATTATAACATACCTTATTGGGGTTTTCAATATATGTATATGTAATATATAAAAGAACTAAAATGTAAGAGGTGATGGAGTAAAGGAATCTGTATAATGTTAAGCTTGCTATGCTCCACTTGAAGTAGTAAATAGCGATTCTAACTATGAAAAAAGAATGTATTGTAATCGACAGAGCAACCATTAAAAAACTATATAAGGAGATATAGTAAAAAAACAGAAAAAAAAAACCACACACACAATATGTAAAATAGACCACTAAAAAATGTTCAAATAACATAAAAGGAGGTAGGAAAGAGGAAACAAAGGAACACAAACAAAGGAATAAAAATTGTCTAACTGCAATAATCAAAAGACAGAGACTGGCCAGGCACAGTGGCTCAAGCCTGTAATCCCAGCACTTTGGGAAGCTGAGGCAGGTGGATCATGAGGTCAGGAGTCTGAGACCAGCCTGGTCTGAATGGTGAAACCCTGTCTCTACTAAAAATACAAAAATTAGCTGGGCACGGTGGCAGACACCTGTAATCCTTGCTACTCGGGAGGCTGAGGCAGGAGAATTGCTTGAACCCGAGAGGTGGAGGTTGCAGTGAGCCAAGATTGTGCCACTACACTCCAGCCTGGGCAACAGAGTGAGATTCTGTCTCGAAAAACAAAAAGGAAGAAAGAAAAAAAGTAAAGACAGAGATTATCAGAATGAATAGCAAAGAAGCATGACCCAATCGTGTTGTTTATAAAAAATGCATTTCAGATATAATGACATGAGTAGGCTAAAAGTAAAAGGATAGAAAAAGATATGCCATGCAAATCCTATGAAAAATGAAGTTTGAGTGGCTGTATTAATATCAGACAAGACAAGACTACAGAGCAAAGAAAATTTCCATGATAAAAAGAGACACTGCCTAATAATTAAAGAGACATAACAGTTCTAAATGTGTGTGTACACAACAACACGTTTCAAATGTATGAAGCAAAAACTGAAAGAACTGAAGGGAAAACTAAGCAAACCCACAGCTATAGCTGGAAGCTTCAGTATTTCTCTCTCAGTCAGTAATAGAATGAGTAGACAGAAAATCAAAGTCAGAATAACTCAGTAACACCATCAACCAACTCTAACTGATATTTAGAGAGTACTCTACCCAACATCAGCAGAATACACATTCTTTTTAGGTGTACATGGAATATTCACCATGATCATGTCTTGAGTCATAAAACAAATCTTAAAATAATTAAAAGAATTGAAATCTGTAAAAAAATGCTTCCTGACAATAATTAATTTAGAAATCAATAACAGAAAGATTAACAGGAAAATCTCCAAATACTTGAAAATTGAAAACTCTCTAAATAGCCCATAGGTTAAAAAAATAGAAAATATTTTTAACTGATCAAACAATAAAAATATAACATATTAAAATCTGTGGGACACAGCCAAAGCAGTGTTTAGAGGAAAATTCATATTATTAAATATTCACATTAGAAAAGAAGAAAGGTCTCAATCAATAATGTAGCATCCTTCTTAAGAAACTAGAAAAACAAGAGCAAATTAAGCCCAAAGCAGGCCAAAAGGAAAGAGTAAAATAAGAATGAATTCCAAATGGAATTGAAAACAGAACAAAAATAGAGAAAATCAATGAAAGCAAAATCTAGTTTGCTGAAAAGATAAGATTAATAAATGTCTCACAAGACTAACAAAGAAAAAAGAACAAGAAAAAACCTACCAATATCAGAAATGAGAGATGAGATATTAGACTCCACAGACATGAAAAAGATAAGGGAAAACAGTGAACAATTTCATAGATAAATTCTACAACTCAGAGAAAATAAACCAATCTTTGAAAACCACAAACTATCAAAATGTACCCAGATTTTTTAAAACAACTAACTGAAATAGTCCTGTAACTACTAAATAAATTGAAATAGTAGTTTAAAACTTTCTGAAAGAAGTAAATTCTCTAGGCTTAGATGGTTTCCCTGACAAATTCTACTAAACATTTAAAGAAGAAACAGCACCAATTTTGCACAATATCTTCCAGAAGATGAAGAGGTAGGAGCACTCACCAACTCATTTTATGAGATCGGCATCATCTTGACACCAAAACCAAAGGCAGTGCCACAAAACAAAACCATACATCAATATCCCTCAGAAACAGAAATGCAGACATCATCAACAGAATACGAGGAAATAGAATTGAGCAACATATAAAAAGAAAAATATACTATGGCCAAATGGAATTTATCCTAAGAATGCAAAGCTGCTTCAGTATCCAGAAATCAATCACTGTAATTTACCATATTAACAATCTGAAGAAAAACATTATTATATTCTCAACCAGACCAGAAACAACTATTCATTCACAGAATGTTCATTAATTTAAACAGTGTGCATTCATTCTGTCCAATACCAACTCCCATCTCAAGGTCTTTAAAAAAAATACTGGTAGAAAGTACATAACATGAAATTTACCATTTTAACCGTTTTTCAAGTGCACTGCTCAGTGGCATTGAGGACATCCACACTGCTGTGCAATCATCGCCACTCCCCTTTTCCTAAACGTTTTGTCATCCCAAGCAGAAACTGTGTCTTGTTTAAGCAGTAACTCTTCATTCTCCCTCCCCCGCCAGCCCTGAGAACCTCTAATCCCTGTCTCTCTGAATTTGCCTGTTCTGAGATCTCAGAGAAGCAGGACCATAGAATGCAGTGTGTCCTTTTGTGTCTGGCTTCTTTCCCTTTGGTTTGGTTTGGTTTGGTTTGGTTTGGTTTGGTTTGGTTTGGTTTTTTGAGACACAGTCTCACTGTGTCGCCAGGCTGGAGTTTAGTGGCACAATCTCGGCTCACTGCAACCTCCGTCCCCCAGGTTCAAGCAACTCTCCTGCCTCAGCCTCCCAGGTAGCTGGGACTACAGGCACACGCCACCACGCTGGGTCAATTTTTGTATTTTTAGTAGAGACGGGGTTTCACCGTGTTGGCCAGAATGGTCTCGATCTCTTGACCTTGTGATCTGCCTGCCTCACCTCCCAAAATGCTGGGATTACAGGCGTGAGCCACCACACTCTGCTGCTCCTTTCCCTTAGTACGAAGCTTTTGGGACTCCTTCAGGTTGTCCTGTGATGCCAAAGGCTTTCACTTGTTGTTGTGATTGGAAAGCCTCTCCCCAGATTTCCACAGGGCTCCTGACCCCTTCAGCTGTTTGCTCTCCAGTCCCCTCCGTTGGGCCTGCCCTGACCACTCGATTTCAAGTTGCAGCCCCGCTCCACACCTTTTCTCTTCTTTGTCTTTCCCTGTGTCTCTCACGACCATCTGGCACACTACCTATTCTAGTTCTTATCATCTGGCCAACTCTTGTCTCTAGAATGTGTGCCGACAAGGGCTAGGACAGCTCCAGCACCTAGAACAATAAGTTCTAGCAGCTGCTGGGAAATACTTGTGGGACTCACAAAACCATGGAAACGATATAACCATCCAACAACCTGCAGCTGGTGAAATGGACTGACTTGTATGACATAAATTATGTCCACTATACAACTGTGGCTAAAAAGGAGACATAAGTATAACTCAGCTTCATAAAAATATTTGTGCATGTGCGTATGTATACATTGGATTTGGGGGGACTTTTACTCTTAATACGGTTTTATACTGTTTGCATTTTTATCATAGATTGTTTTTGATATCCATATAAAGACAAGATATTTCTGTTTTTGGACAAAAGCAGTATTTCTTTCATTCAAAGCTCGTGGCACTGAAGCCGTGCTCTTCAAGAAGGAAGAGAGTGCTCTCGGCACCATCTCAACCACCAGGCAGAAGACAGGAAGAAGTCAAGTAACAATAACGGTGCTTACACTAGTTAATGTTTACTGAGTGCTTCATGTGTGCCAGGCACCACTCTAAATAAATGCTTTTCATGTCGTAACTCGTAATGCACCCAGCAGCACCAAGAGGAAGGCAGTGGTACTGTCCTCAGTCACAAATGAGGCCACAGACACAGAGAGATTCAGACCTTGTTCAGGGTCACCCTAGCCTCCCGCGGCACCTGGGTTCCCTTCCCCTCAGACCCTCATCGCACTGCACTGTCATTGCTGTGCAATTTGTTCATCTCCCCCAAAATGATGATTTGAAAGATTAATTCAGCTGCGGATTGCCAGCCTCGCACAGGTCTGAAACACGGTAGCTGCTCATGAACCATGTTTATTGAATCCATGTGACCGACAAGAGAAAAGGCATAAAGCAGGGACGCCCAGTACCTGAGAGGGGTTCCCCCTAAAGGGTCCCCTTGAGATGCAAGACCCTCATGAGGGATTCCGGGAGGGAGAGAAGCACAATAGGGGCTCCAAATGGGAAACAGATAAAGCCTCCAACTCCTCCCAGTTCACAACATGCGCATGCAGAATTACAAATCTTCTAACTGCAGATATTAGAGGTGCATCTTTCATTACTCTCAGCATTGCATATTTATAATTTAGCGGTGTGTAAAAATTTATAAAGGCACAACTAGTGGTTGGTTAATGACAGCCACCGTGGCAGCCCATATTTAGTGTATTTCTCATGTCACAGAAATCTGGCCTGGAACAGAATGCCACATGCATAAAACAGGTGATGAAAAGACAGGAAATGGGCTGGGGGCTTTATGACAAAACCGTTCCTAGACTCACAAAGGCTCTCCCCGCTACTGTCGGCCAGAGGTGATCTGCTCCGAAAAGGGAGAGTGGGGCCAGATGCAGGAGGGGATTGACAGCATCTCTCCATGGGCAGATGCATGGAAGCCCAATGCCAGCCAGGCTTAAAAGAGCAAAGCTTTCTGATGGAGAATAATTAAGGCGAGAGACCCCCCCCCCTCCCGCCCCAAGGAAAGCAGTCGATGCTTCTGCTGTATTGACAAATGCATAATTTTATCTTGGAAAAAGAATCCCCTGCCTTTCCAAAAGTGAGTCCTAAAATAGCTGCCTTTCAAGGACCAGCATCCTGATCGAGTTTTTATTCTTCCGTGGCTGCAGATGAGCCAGAGCGAGTCCTGGAAGTTTACCCCCGAAGCCACGGCTCTGGTCTCACAACTCATCAATTTCGTGTGCTGGATGACAGGGGGCTGGGTCCAGGGGCCCAGGAAAGCCTGCAGCCGGTTCCAGAGCCCAGAACAGCTTGGCTCTGGGTGGGGCTGGGCAGGCGGAGGCCTCTGTGCTGCAGGAGGCGAGAGCGCTTACTGGGCAGCGGGAGGCTGGGCTGCCCTCAAGAAGGGGGCTAGAGAGAAGAGCATCTCTGCAGCAGACATCCTGGGAGCACCCCTACCTGGGCGCCCCAGCACCAGTCTTCAAAGATGATGAGCAGGCCTTGGCTTTCTCTGTCCTATCCATGCTATGGGCAAGAGGTGAGCGGACTCCCCCGAGATGTGGTTACGTCCATCATGAACGCACTGTCAGCCTCCACACAAGCCATCCGAGGGGCTGGCTGAACCCAACGCACCAGCTCTACAGGCTCATGGGGATACTCCCCGGACCCCACGGGCAAAGCGCCTGCAGTTATCAACAAGAGCTGGGAAACTATAAGATGGCTTTGTACGCTCCTGCACAACGTCAAGGAAGTTGACCCACAGAGCCATCTATTTTCACTTGGTACAATTAGAGCAGATCTGTATTTTTCCAAACTATCACCCTGAAAAAGTCAAACCACACTACAAATCAAAAAAGAATAATTAAAATCCACACTTCTTGCAATACCACAGGGTAAGGCAATTACAAGGCACTTCTAATGAGCAATTTACCTAATTTAAAAAGTCAGACCCGTAATATGCAAAGAACGCTTCACATGAATTACTGCTGGGTGACTAGGTGCACTTTGATCCTTGTGCCTGGCCCCTGCTGGCTGTGGCTCCTCTGTCACCCTCTCGTCATACTTCTGGGCTCCTGGGTAATAGCCATGGAAGATTTTCTGCATAAGCTCAGACTGTGACTCATATTTAGAAAGCATATTTAATACCGACTTGCATAAAGGATGGTGGGTAATTGCTGCTAGAATCCAATGTGTGTGTTGTATCTCATCTATGATATGCAATTTAGAAGCTATATTCTAGTAAGAGAACTTTATGACTTGCTGTCATGATAAATAAAAGTTTATGGCATAATGGAATTAATATTTACTTTGAGTGCAACACAGACTATTGAAATAAAGTTGCTCTGGAATCACTTTAAACCAGGAGAGTTTGCAAATGTCGCCAACGGACAACATGACACTCCCTCTCACTGCCTGCCGATTATTCACAATCTTGCAGTGTTTGGCTTCAATCGATTTCTATACAATTTTCTTTTTTCTTTCTTGATTTTGTAGACAGAGTTTAGCTCTTTGTTGCCCAGGCTGGAGTGCAGTGGCACAATCTCGGCGTATTGTAACCTCTGCCTCCCAGGTTCAAGCGATTCTCCTGTTTCAGCCTCCCAAGCAGCTGGGATTCCAGGTGCCCACCACCACGCCCAGCTAATTTTTATAATTTTAGTAGAGATGGGGTTCCACCATGTTGGCCAAGCTGGTCTTGAACTCCTGACCTCAGGTGATCTGCCCACCTTGGCCTCCCAAAGTGCTGGAATTGAGCCATTGCACCCAGCCTCTATACAATTTTCTAAATAATTACTGGAGTTAAAAATGTTGATGCTGGATGTGACGTAGTAAATGTGGAAGAGATCTGCTGCACCAGGAATGAGAATAGGGATGAGCCTGGAAGGGAGGACCAGAGTGGGGAGCGGGGTGATTCTGGGCCGGGGTCTAGGGGAGACCCTTGGAGGAAGGAAAATCATGTTCCTCAGTGAGTCCCTCTAATGCAGCTGTTTTCAGAAGGGCATTTGTGACTCATCGGACACTCAATCTGGTGCTTTATTGTGAAGGGAATTTTTTTTTAAAGAATGCTATCTCAAATTCAAATTATATAGTGGCTGCTTGATTCTAAAATAGACAGCAAGCAATTTTCTGACTTTATTCTAAACGATAATTACTTAAGGTACAGGGAGGAGTTGTTCCAGATCTTAAAGGAATCAGAGCACAATTAGGGTTGCTGAGAAGCTAATGACACTTAGGCTTTCAGGACCCCTCCAGTTGCACTGTCCCCTTCTGAGACTCTGGGTCTCATTTTGTGTTCCTTATTCCGTATTGCTCATTCTTACACAAGGTCCCATAAAACTGAGATCTGCCCTGATCAGAAGTAAACTTACATTTCAAAGCAAAATGAGACAAACCAAAGATGGAGGCTAGAAATCTTCTCCCAGTGAGGGGTTGGGGCACCCCCTCACCCAGTCCTTGCTTGCACAGTGCACTGATTGGGCGTGTGTCCCTGTGTGGGGTTGGGGCATTGCTGCCTGAATGTGGCCAGGGAGGAGAGGGAAGTGGAGGGCTTTATCAGAAGGTTCCAGGAGCCTGAGACACAGGGGCCAGTGTCTGACTCCCGGGAGCTGGTGGCTCATTGCGAGGTTGGAAGCTCTCCGAGTCTGAGTCATGCGGCAGCAGGAGGCAAATTGCCCAGACTATAAACAAGTGGGAGAACTCCCGAGAAAGCCTGGATT
Organism: Cheracebus regulus; assembly: GCA_963574635.1. NCBI lineage: Eukaryota > Metazoa > Chordata > Mammalia > Primates > Pitheciidae > Cheracebus > Cheracebus regulus. The sequence goes on from CAUYQU010005029.1 coordinate 76,004, forward strand.
ACTGGGGTGGTCTGTACTTCCCGCCCCTTTTACTTCATATTGAGTCACATACAGGATCGCAATAAGGGGGGAAACTGGCTTCAGGGTCAACGGCGAAGCTCATGCTCAGAGGCTCAGATGATGTCAACAACATGTTTAGATTTACAAAGTGCATTTCATATAAAGAAATCAAGTCATTTTCATGAAGAAGTGATATCTGCTTAATGATGAATCCATGGAAATAAAGGAAGCACCAGGCAGGGAACTCAGGTCTCACCACCTCCAGCACCCATTTTAAAACAGAATTTTCAGAGATTTTGAAGTTTTAGGAAGCAGACCTACAGAGGGGAAGGTGCTTGCTTAAGGTCACACAGCAAGTCAGTGGAGAGGCAAGACGCAAACTTAGGACATCTGACTTCATCATCTTAACCTCTTAGTCAAAGCAAGCAGCTTCCTCAGCTCATTGCTACAAAAGAAAACAGAGTCCAAAACCCTTGGGTCCGGTGGGCAAGGGAAGAGAGGGGAAGGTAGGGTGAAGTGTTGACTGCTCAGGGCTGTTCTGTCTTAAACATTTTGGTGATTCTCTTTGACCCACCCCATGTGACTGAAATGATCCCTGAGTGCATTCCTGGGGCCCTGGGTAAGGAACTGGGAAAGCTTCAGAACCTAACACAACGGCTGGCATTTGCTTAATAAAATTTGCTGGATAAACAAATTAGTAAATATATATTATAGAATGTATTCATAAATACCTAAATTATCCCCCCAGATAGAAATGGTAAAATTCTTACAAGAGACCTTGGTAACCTGGGGCCCGTTGGAAACAAAGATCTAGAAAGTCCCCTGTAACAAATGACCAGAATTCTGCCCCTGTAGACGGTGGAAATGTACTTGCATGGACAGTCTCAGAAGAGAGGGCTGCATGTGGCAGGTCAGGCAGTGTTAAGGGTCCCATTTTTGTTCATGGCTCACGGACAGGAAAAAGACAGTCACTGGCTCTCAGAGCAGAAAATACATTGCTGGAGACCCCAGGGGATCCACAGAAACCCATCAGTGACTTTTGTAGAGGGGAAAAGACCCCGGGGGGTGGGGACCATGCATCTCTCGGGAAGGCTAAAATGACAATTCAGCCCCTACTGCTGTACCCAGGGATTCCTGATTTGTTTCTCTGATTCTCATCCTATACCCTGCACAGGAAGGCCACCCTCGTACTCAACCCCTGTAGCTTGCTGTTCAAGGGCTTCCCAGGGAGTCTTCCTTGAGAATCCTTCCCTGGGAATCCTCTATAGATAGACATCAGCCTAAAAAGGTAACTGAAAAAGTCTTTATGTGGTCTTTGTTCATTTCAGGTTACAAATCGTTTGACTCAATTTTATTTCAACCGAAAGGACTACAAACATATATAGAACTGCCGCTGACAAGGGTGATGAGCTGGTATAGAGAATGGGAAGAAATGGTAAACATTAAACCAAATGGATATTGATTCCTGCCACAATGAAGTGACTGGGATTAGATTTGCCCTCCTGCTGTAAACAACCATGAAACGAGACAAAAATATCTGAGGCTACTGTTTGCAGGCAATGTACAACAGGCAGTTCAGGACTGTGGTTGTGTCAGAAAGAAAACACACAAGATGAGCCCCATGTGTGCCCAGGCTTCTGGCCCATTATGCAGGAGGGTGAGGCACAACAGCCCATGTGATTGGAGAAGGCAAAAATCAGAGTTCGGGGCTGCCAAAGCAGCTAGAACTTACAGGTCTGCGCTCTTGAAAGAAGAATCTTGTGCAGAAAGTAGGCCCTAGAAGTCTGCTTGGAGGTACCCTGTGAGTACTTGTTTGAGGGAAGAGTTGCCCACATACAGGGCAAAACCCCATGGCTGCTATAAGGCTGAAAGCTAAGCAGAGATACTAGAAGTCCTGTAGAGCTGGGACAGCTTTGAATTCTGACCAAGCCAGACAAGAGAACCCTTGCTGAGTACCTGGGGCATTTTTTCCCCCGAAAGCCCAGGCCTTATGAGCAAGGACTATATCCTGTAGGAAAGGCAAGAGCCTAGGAATAAAGGCAAAATAAAAATAGACCAGCTCTAACAAAGATTCAAACCAAGCCTGGCCAGACCAAGAGAATCTGCCAGTAATTAACCTACCTGCCAGAACAAAATTCAACACCTTTTATAGAAAACGACATAATCCACACTCTCTTACCACATATCTTCTAAAATACCTAGAATAGAGGTATACCATGTTCATGGATTAAAACTGGCCTACAGATTTAACAAACTCAAAGAGCTTTTTATTCCTTTTGGGCAGCAAGAAATTATTTTTGCAAAATTAGGACATTTCTGAAAATACAGTTAGGCACCTTTCTTTTTCCACTTTTCACCAGGCTTTGACATAGCTAACCACTTCCTCCTTCTTGGAAGCCCCTCTTCACCTGGCTTCCAAGTCACTATGCTTTGCCAGTGTTCTTAGCCCTGTGTCTCCAATTCCTTTGCTGGCTCTCCCTTTTTGTCCAGGCAGCTAAGCTTTAGGTGCCAGGGATCTAAGTCTTTGGTCATTTTCTCTCTTTTATACTCTTTCTCTCAGTGGTCATCCATAACTAATGATTACAAAAGTCTATCTCTCTGGTCTGACTGCTCCCCTGAGCTCCAGACATGCGTAATCAATAGGCCACTTGACATCTACACCTGAATATCATGCTTGGCATGGTCAAAACAGAACTCTTTATTCCCCCCACCCAGGCCTGCTCCACTACCATCATTTTCATATCTTGAGTAACAGCACCATCATTCACTCATTTTCTTGGGCACCCAACTTTGGAATCATTGTTAACATCTTTCTTTCCCCTCATTCCTACATCCAAGTTACCCAGAAGTTCTAGCAACAGTCTCTTCAAAATGCTTCCTAGTCAGCTCACTTTTTTTATTTTTTTGAGACAGAGTCTCTGTTGCTTTGTCACCCAGGCTGGAGTGCAGTGGCACAATCTTGGCTCACTGCAACTTCTGCCTCCTAGATTCAAGCAATTCTCCTGCCTCAGCCTTCCAAGCAGCTGGGACTACAGGTATGTGCCACCACACCCAGCTAATTTTTATATTTTTATTAGAGGTGGGGTTTCACCATGTTGGCCAGGTTGGTCTTGAACCCTTGACCTCAGGTGATCTGCCCACCTCAGCATCCCAAAGTGCTGAGGTATTTAACCTACCTCAAAACAGCTGTTTGGTATTTAACCAAAGCTGTTGAACTTGAGCTCATGAGAAACTGTATCCTCCTAACAACCCCATGAGTGAGTTTGGAAGAGGATTTTGACCCAGTTGAACCTTGCAATGACCACAGCCCTGGCCAGTACCTTTTCAGCAGCCTTGTAAGGAGCCCTGAGCTGGAGGATCAGCAGAGCTATGCCTGGTCCCCAGCCCACAGAAATGGTCAGATAATAAATACGCATTGTTTTAAACTGCTATGTTTGGGGATAATTTGTTACACAGAGATAGATAAGCAATACACCCTGCTCTATTTTCTCTGTGGCACTGATCACCTCCTGAGATTGTATCTGTCCATTGTCAGTCTGCTGCAGGTAAGTGACAGGGCATGGATTTTGTCTGTCTGTTCATTTCTGAATCTTCAGGAACCAGAATGGTGCCATGGCAAGCACTCAATAAATATTTGTTGAACAGATAAATAAATTTTACCTGGTGGGCATTTTCCCACATGGCCAGGTGATACTGAAATGATGAGCGCCTGGAAGTAATTTGGAATATATATCTTAATCCACACTACAGATTCCAGCATCACTATCCAAATGGCCAATCCATATCACTCGAACCCTTACCAGGTGCCTAGAACGCTGCTAAATACCACTGTGCAGATCCACAGGAAACACACAACCAGCTCTCCCCTCAAGGAGTTACAGTCTGGTTGAAGAGGAAAAGGCCTGCTCGTAAGAATGAGTCGAGGGCTTTAGTTCTCAACCCCGGGCACTGAGTGAATGATCACAGGTGGAGAGGCATGTAAGAAATGGGGCTGGAGTGGGTCCCATGACAGCACTGAGCACGGGAGCGTGCAAGGGTGTCTCCCAGCACTGTACATGTGCTGCCCTGTTCTAGCTTCCAACCCCGGGGAGGCAGATGCCATTACGGTCTCTGCTTTACAATCAAAACAACCAAAGCAAAAAGGATAAATAACTGCTCAGCTCACATGACAAGTGAAGGTAGAGTCAGCATTTGAACACCTGAAGTCTGACTGCAAGTCAGGGTGCCTGATGCCATCAATGACTGACCTGGAAGCAAAGAGGAGGCAGTGGATTCCTCCTGGGGCCTGTTGGGGTAGACGAATAGCAAAGTCCACACCAGAACAATCTTGGACACCAGACCAAGTGCAGAGGGGAGTCACGGGGCAGATGCAAGAGGCCCAGGGAGAACCAGGGACACCTGTGACCAAGGGCTTGGCCTTGGAGGCCCTTCAGTGAAGGGCCCGGGGAGGGCTGCAGCTCTGTGAGTTCACCCTGGTCTGGGCTGGTCCTCACTTGCAGGCTTAGAAGCCCCAGCATGATTTGCAGTCTCTGACTGTGACTGTCAAATCTTTAACCACATTCATAAGGCACAGGGATAAAATCACAATGCCCATTCATGAATGTTGGACAAGGACCCACTCCTCCTCCAGGGACCAGAATGCTGTGTCATTGAGAGCATCCCCTCTGGAAGCCAAACGAGAGCAAGGTGGGTGTTTTCTACATTGAGGTTTTTGGCGAATCGGTCTGAGGCAGCCCTTTCTCTGCAGGGCTGGTCTCACCGAGGAACATGAGCAAGCAGCTGCTGGCCAAGAACACCTGTCCCCCCGCACACTGCTGCCCAGAGCCCCTCCCTTGTCCTGCAGACACCTTCCATCACAGGCAGTCCAGTAGCTGGTGAGAGCCAGTGTCCTTTAAAGGTGACTGTACCTCTCTGCAGTTTTGTTACACCCAGACAGCTGCTGAACTTCCCTCCCACTCCAGGGAGAAGCTCATCATCCACAGCCCCCCAGTCCTGACATTCAGCCGGTAAACAGTGTAAACCCCTGAACGGCCCACGCCCTGGCTGTACAGAACCGCCCACCACAAACCCGAGGGAGCTTGCTGTCACCTTAGGTCACCCTTTCTCAGCACCCCCCTGCCCAGCCTGAGCACCCCCATCAACAGTGCTTCCAGGGTGATCTTGTTCTGGAGGACCTTCTCCGGTGGGCGCCAGGATCAACCGATGCCCTCTGCACAGAAACGAGGACAGCCTGGATTACTCTGGGCTTGGGACGTGACTGTGCTTCCCCTGGGAAAATGCCTGCCGATGATATCTTTGCAAGCTTTAACAGGTGGGAAGTGCGAGGCTGCTAGTACCGAGCAGAAAAAGGATTACAAAAGCCAAATGCTCATTACTACAAAATCTCCTCCAACAGGCTCCAAAGAGGCCCCCCGGGGCATGCCGAGTTTTCAGACAAAATCGAGGGGCATGGCAGAGCTGGAAACCCTGGGCAGCCATCGGGAGGCAGCAACATTACAGGAACCAAGAAGATGCTCCCTGTCTGTATCCCCAGGGGAACCCCAATAACTTGAAGCATTAAGCTGGGATAATTCATGTTTAGACTCCCCCACTGAGAGTCCTAAGTGGGATGCAATCTATTTCCAGCCCCCTTCAATCTTATTGAAATACCAAGCATTTTGCTTGTAAAAGATGAAAACAGACCACCAAATTATACAAACTGTAGTGATAAATACATTTCCCAGTAGATGGCAAGAAAGCAAATGACAAACAAAACCAGGAACGGGTGCACATGGATCACGGAGCCATCCGGGCCTCTGCCCCACAACACCCTGTGTGCTCTATAAATTGGCTCATTATGACTCTTCTGTCTTCACTGACAAACGACCAAACGGGCTTTGCTCACACTGAGTGCCAGAGAAACGCCAGCCCCGGAACGGTGTCCAGGTGCAGGAGGGAATGATTCTCTTGGACAAGTGGCCTGCCAGCCCGTGTTGTCCCTTGTCACAGCAGGCCTCTGGCAGGAGCTCCTGGAGGTGGGTGAGGGTCTCTCATCACCTGAACAAGCTCTGCCATTTGCTCCCCAGCCTTTCTTAGCCCCCAGCTTCTGCAGTCCAATCCTTCCCAGGAAGGAAGCCACACCCCCTCCCTGTCCAGCAGGAGAAGGGGGGCAGGGATGGGGCAGGAAAATGACCTACCCTGGACTCTGGAAGCTCCAGTACCCAGCAGGGAGTAGGACACCCCATGGGAGCTTGCTACTTCCTAGGGTGGTTCTTCCTCAGGATTCCCAGGAGGTGGGGAGGATCTGCCTTCCCAGAGATCCACCCAACATCTGCCTGGTGTGTGGCATGGGAGGTGGTGCTGGGGTGGCCGAGTGCTCTGCAGGAATTCCTCTGCCTACTTCCTAAGGGTGAAAGCAAAGCTGCAGGAAGCACGTGGCATGGGATCAGTCATCTTCTCAAAGGGAGTTGAGCCCATGAAGGGCAGTAACGTCAACTCACTTGAACAAAATGGTTGCATTTTCTCGGCGTGGTCTGTGGGTGCATAGTAGTACATAAATGCGTGCAAGGGCATGGGATCCCTCAAAGGAACTGGGAAGAAAACCGAGCAGCCCTTGATGATTTCCAAAGGAGGAATTCAATCAGGGATCAATTCAGAAATTCAAGTCAGAGCTGAGTCTGAGCGTCTCTCTCCTGAGTACGGAGAGTGGGGAATTCAGCATCTGGGCTCACATTCCTAAGCAAAAGGCAGTGCCCGTGTGGATCATCTTTCGAGAAACAATTAAGTCTTCAGGATGAATGGCGAGACTCGGGGAGCGAAGGTTAGGTGGTTTTAATGCCGCATCCAGCCTCTCCGGAGTGTTCAAGCAATTCCCATAAAGATCCACAGGAGACACACATATTCACCGAAGCTGAAATACAAGGTGGCTTCAAGAAAACACAGAATATTGGCTCTGCCTGCTAAATAAGCTTCTTTCAAAGAACTTCTTTTTTTTTTTCCTTTTGAAACTGCCAAGACCTAAGAGTAGTTCAGAATTGATCCCCAGAGAAGGCTGTGTCCAATAAGCCCTCCCTCGAGCTCCCATCCCGGGAAGCTACAGAATGAGGCAGCGCTGCAGCAATTCAATCTCCATATACTTTATTTTAAAAATATTTCATTTTTGGCCACCAGTCCTTAGATCTCCAATTTGATTTGGTTTCTATAAATGGATTTTTCATAGTGTAGGTGGAAAGTAGATTTAATTGCGAATTTCTGCAAACTAAAATATTCAATATAAACGTCAGAGTATGTTTGCACCAGGCATCTTCCCTGCAATGCACACACCAGCTTCGAGATGGGCACACGCACCCTTGGATAGTATTCTCAGCTGTTTCCATTTACAGAGCCCAGTCAAAACAGTGGGGGAAGCTGGCAGCTGGTTTTCTTCCCTGCACTACTTCCTGCTTCCAGACAGTTGTTGGAAGGAGGAATGCACCTCTCGAGTTTCAGCTAAGAAGCCAAACGTGGGCGACAACCAAAACTGTCCAAGGGCAATGCCACCAATGGAACGGAGCCAGGCTGGCTGCCCAGTTCTCACCGGCCACCCAATTCTGGGCTACGCTCTCTGCCCTTCCAGCTCTGGCAATGAAAGAAATGTGAACTCAAAGCCCAGTGTGGGCTGTTGCTATGATATCAGCCTCCTGAGTTTAGGCAGCTGAAGCGACCCCCCAGAGAGCATCCTCAGCAGCCCTTAATTCATCGTTCGGGCCCAGAAGATAAGTTGACCATTTGCTGCTGTGGTGAGGAGGGTACACACGGAGGAAAGCTCAGCTAACTGGGAACAGGCTCCGAGCCAGGCACTTAACCATCTCTGAACAACTCCTAGGAGTTATGCATTGAAACTCCATTTCAGATGACGAGACTGAGGTTCAGAGAGGCCCAATGTTTTTACACAACTACTCCGGGGCAGAACTGGATCAGGCTGAGACTCCACTGCCCAGGTTCTCCCTAACAACATGGCATTCTCCCTGTGAGGCACACTCTAGGGAGATCCCCCCTCCAGCATGATGGACAATCCTGCCAGAGTCCAGCACCCGCCATGTGTCTGCCTGTCCTCGTCCTGAACTTTCCCAGCCTCTGGGTGCTGTGTCTGTCATGGAGTCAAGGTCTTTCTAGACTTTTAGTAGGTGCACTGTGAGGAAACCAGACACAGCAGCCCATCCACCAGTGCTTCATCGAGCACCTTCCCTAGCAGTCCTGGCAGACTCAGAAGAGGAATGTGGTAATGGGTTTCGGAGCACGTTTCACCCCACACAAAAGACACTGCACTCTGCAGGGAGAAGCCAGCACTCAGTTCCATTCTGCCACTGAGAGCTGAGCGATTCTGTGAGAGTCAGTTCATCCCCTGGGAGCCCCCATTTCCTCATTTGCAAACTGAGGGACATTTTAGAGCAGTAACGTCAAAAGGAACTCAGGCTTGTTGGTAAAAGCAGGAGTGGAATAAATGTTAGGGGTTTTCCATTGATTGGGAGTTTCATTCTATGTCTGTCATCTGTCGGAGAGTCACTGAGAGCCACAGCACTCGCTGGCATCATGTGATAATGAAAATGATGATGGTAATAATAATAAAATGAGAATAATTTACATCCACGGCAAGTAAAGAAAAGCTAAAGGCAGCAGTCAGTTTATATGCTGAGAAAGCATTAAACATGTGTGTCAATGCATGCAGGAAGATAAAGGCAGTAAGTGTATGGTGGTGGTGGTTGCAACATATCATTTGGAAATGCAAAATGGCCCAACAGAGGTCCAGAGGTATGGAACTTTCTAGCAAACATCCCAGACCCTGAGTCACCCTCACTGAAGGCAGGTGTCCCCCGCCCAGGTGGAAAGGCAGGTGATGTATAGTAACATACACTACTCCATGTATATGTCTCTCTTTCCAAATCTAAAACTCAAGGAGACGCATTGCTTCTGCTGAGGTGGGTGGCAACCCGTAAGGAAAGAGACCATGGTGTTTCAATCACCTAAATCCAGAGAGACTGAATATGAAGCAAGGAAAGTTCCAGGCCAAGGGAAGGCACTGTCAAAGGCAGAACCCTCGAATTCCTAGCCCCACCCCTTCCCTCTGCCAGGCCATGTTCACACAATGCACTTGATCATGGTTTGGATGGAAATGCCACATATTTTCACAGCAATTGTATAATTCCCGGTATTTTCCAATACACCCCACATCCTCCCCACTGTATCAGTCTCTTAGGGCGTCCATAACCAATTGCTTACAAACTGGGTGGGTTAAAGCAACAGCAATTTATTGCCTCGCAGTTCTGGATGCCAGAAGTCTAAGATCAAGGTGTTGGTAAGACCACGCCCTCTCTGAAGGCTTGGTGAAGATTAAGGTGCTGGTGGGACCACGCCCTCTCTGAAGGCTCCGGGGAGAAGCCTTCCTTGTCTCTTCCAGCTTCTGGTGTTGTAGCAATCCTGGGTGTTTCTCAGCTTGAAGACACATCGCTCCAGTCTCTGTCTTTTCTTCATGTGGTCTCTCTGTGTCTGGCCTGAGTCTGTGTGTCTTATCCAAAGATCCCTTTTCTTATAAGGACACTAGTCATGAGGTAAGGGCCCACTCAGATCTAGCATGACCTCACCTTGATATGATTAATTAGATCTGCAAAGACTTTATTTCCTAAGACAGTCACATTCTGAGGTTCAGGGTGGACATGATTTTTGGGAGGATATTTTTCAACCCAGGATGCCCACAAACACACGAAGGTGAGAGTGCAGACAGGGGCATCTCATTTTACAGATGAGAAAACGGAGCCCCCATTCCCCTTTCTCAGCTGCCTCCAAGGACAGGGCGCATTTCCTCTCCAAGGCCAGCCCTTCCCCCATTATCTCAGCCTCTTGTCTTCCTTTGGCTTCTGGGACTGAATCCTGGAACCAACCTCTTCCCTCTATTCTTCATTCTCACCCCTCCTGCTCATTGTCCCTTGCTCAGACACAAGAGGCTGGAAGACTCCCACCCTCACTGATATGGTTGGATCTGTGTCCCTCCCCAAATCTCATGTTGAATTGTAGTCCCCAGTGTTGAATGTGGGGCCTGGTGGGAGGTGATTGGATCTAGGGGGTGGATATCCTCCTTGGTGCTATTGTCATGCCAGCGAGTGAGTTCTCATGAGATCTGGTTGTTTGGAAGTGCGGCTCGTCTCCCCTCTCTTCCTCCTGCTCTGGCCATGTGAAACGCTAGATCCCTTTGGCCTTACACCATTATTGTAAGTTTTCTGAGGCCTCCCCAGAAGCCAAGCAGATAACAGAATCATGCTTCCTGTATAGCCTGTGGAACCGTAGTCAATTAAACCTCTTTTCTTTATAAATTACCCAATCTCGAACCCCGCCCCGGTGCCCAGCGTGGAGAACTTTAGGAGTGTAGGCTTCAGAGTCACACTGTCTTGTTCCTGAATGCATTTATTTGTAGCAATGAAATCACAGACTCATACACTCACCCTGACTTTGACCCTACTTCCCCGACTCTCCCGCTAATACCAAATGCTTCACAAGAGCCGTCTGTGCTGGCTGCCATCGCCTCCCGCTGCTCTCTGCTCCAGCCCTAGCTTTCTGGCTCCTGCTCATCACTTGTTGGGCTTTGCATGGGCACCAGTCATCTTATGGCTACTGTTCTCTCTCAGTCCTCTTCCCCATTATGCTTCTGTTGCTCCTACACAATTCACCACCTCTTCCTGCTCAACTTTTCATTTGCCCTTGGTCTTCTGCATCCAGCATATTGCCCTGTCCTGAGTCTTCACCTGCCTGCTTCCCCTCTTCCATGCCCACAAACCCCAAATTCTCTATGGACTTAACGGCCCACATTCAACCAGCGTGGTTGAACACTCAACCAGTGTTCACTAAGTATCCACTGGGCTATGGACAATGCAGAGATGAAAGTCTAACATTAATTCCGAAACTTCAAGTCTAGCTGAGGAGATTAAATAACCATAATGCAAAGTAAAATTGAGGTAAAGTGCTCTGGGGACACAAAAACAACCCCTTACTATTATAAAACCACTCTAGATCGTAAGCTCTTTGCGTGGGTATGAACTCATACCCGGCCCCAGAGCCCAGCGTGAAGAACTTTATGAGTGTGGGCTTCAGAGTCACACAGTCTTATTCCTGAATCCTGTCTTCAATGCTTATCAGGGAGGGTCAGGTGGCCTTTGTATACTTCAAAGTTATTCATATCTAATAGGAATAAAATAGAACTTGGTCCATGGGGTTCTCTAGAAAATTAAGTGAGATAATACACACATGCAGAAACTGACTAGAGAGTCATCAAACTCACTAGATAATTTTCTCTTCCTGGACAAAGAAAGACTATATTTCCCAACCTCCTCTGTAGTTAGATTGGCCACAGGACTGAGTTCTGGCCAATGAAATGAAGGTAAAATTGATGTATGCCACTTCCAGGCCTGGCCCTTTAACAGCTTCACTCTCTTCCCTGTCCTCAGGGACATGAAACAAGGACTCTAGGTTGGTGGAGCCACACAATGGAAGGAGCCAGGATCCCTGAGTCACCACCTAGAGGGGAACCACTGTGATGCAGCATTTGCCTTACCAGAGTTGCAATGTGAGTGAGGAATAAACTTGAATGCATTAAGCCACTGGCATTCCAGGGCTTGTTTATCCCAGCACGTGGCCTAACCTCGCCTGACCGATACAACATGTAAAAATATTAGTGGTGATGATGAGGAAGGAGAAGGAAAGGGAGAAAGGTAGAGGACCTTGGTTAGAATAGCCCAGCGCACACGGTGGTTCACGCCTGTAATCCCAGCACTTTGGGAGGCCAAGGCGGGCAGATCACAAGGTCAAGAGATCGAGACCACCCTGGCCAACATGGTGAAACCCCATCTCTACTGAAAAATACAAAAATTAGCTGGGCGTGGTGGCGTGTGCCTGTAGACTCAGCTACATGGGAGGCTGAGGCAGGAGAATTGCTTGAACCCAGGAGGCGGAGATTGCAGTGAGATGAGATTGCACCACTGCACTCCAGCCTGGTGCCTGGTGACAGAGCAAGACCCTGTCTCAAAAAAAAAAAATCCTAGAATATCACAGCACAGTTTCAAGAGCAGTTCCAAATCTCATGAGACTGTGATGCTCAGAGGTCTTGCCTCTGCAATGACTACTGCCCCATGTCTGCACCATCACAGGGAGACGACATCCAATTTGAGACTGTCCAATGCACGCCTGAATCACTGGCATGCATTCTGTAGACACAGGGGCGTCCTCACAGGGGTCTTGGGCCCTCTCTCTCCCTGGCTACTCACTGAGGTCACACTGCCCTTGCCTGCTAAAATCCCTCTCAGGAGCGCCTCTCTCTCCACCCCAAGCCTGTTCTCTTTGCCAAGTGTTTCCTGATAAAAATAACTTAGCTTTTCCCATGCTCTGATCTTCCAGAAAAAGTTGCAATTGCTCCAGGCAGCTGATCTCGGCTAGATCAAATCAGATGAGTTAATTGACTTACTGACGGAGTAAGTCTCAGAGTGACCATCACAATTTTGACACTTACAGTGACAGAGGGAAGAGTGGCTCCAGCATCTGTTTACCGAGTGCCAAGTTGATGGAAGACACTGAGCTAAACTCCACACAGCAATCTGGAGTCCTCAGAGCACCTCTGTCCTCATTTTCAGAGGAGGAAACTGAGGCTTAGGAAAGTTCAAGAACTTGCCTGACATCTCACTGCTCAGAAGTGTGGAGCTGGGATTTTCACTCTTTCCACTCAGCTTCAATAACACTCCAGATCTCTAACTTGTTGACTGTTAGGCAGGGATACATGGGGTCATTTAAGGCCCTTCACAGTCTTAGCCAAACATGCTCTGAGATATGACACCCTGCACTCTAGCCCAGCGGCTCCAAATATCTCCACCTCTTATAGAAAAGCATTGCTGCCAAAATGCTGCATTGATACTACAATGATTCTGTGCGTTAACATCAGTCACAGGCACATCTCCCAGTGAGCACTTCTCAGAGGACAACAGCAGAGTCACCACCCTGAATGTTCATGATTCCAGCCCAAAGAGAAGAGACTGGATGCCACAGCCACAGATACACCTGTTATGGAAGATCTCTGTTTAGACTTTCAAAATGTCACAAACAACTAAAGACCCCATGACTATCTTCCAGGACCACCCATAGACATCAAATCAAGAATCACTGCTCTGGCAGCTCTAAAAGCATATGGCACAACCTGGCACCTCCACCCCTTTACCTGTGCCCTCAACTCCACCAGATGCCCGTCTCTGTCTGACCTGCTCCTCCTCACCCTCTAAGGCCCAATCACATGCCAATCTCCTGTGAGATCTTTCCTCCCTGCCTTCCACCAGCAGGCTCACTCATCCACTCAGCACTCGGGCTGTGCACACCTCAAGAACAGAGACCATGTGGCATGGGTCCCTGAGTCTTCAGAGCCTGGCATGGTGCTTGGCACACAGCAGGCTCCACTGACCCAGTGGTGGGTGCATCTGAAACAGCCACGTTAGAGAAACCATGCTAGTGGGCAGGTCTCCTTCCTGGCCTCTACACTGTGAAAAGAGGACACATGTGGCCCGGGAATTTGTAGCAGATTTAGAAATGTACATGGTCACCCCTATCATGAACCTCCTGCTCCTTCTAGTTTTTACATGGGGATCTCAGCCATTGGGGGGACCCAAACAGGTGATACCTAATCAGAGTGGCTGCCAGGGACACAGGTGTCATTATGGGCTACTTGACTTTCCCAGGGGCCCTATTTTCACCCCAAAAGGAGGCTCATGTGAATCTCTAGTTTAGTATAAAGAGATAGGCTAGATCTTGGATCTGGTTCGCCTGAGCACCGATCTCCCTTTATGTGATGTTTAGGTTAGAGGGTTCTGCTGTACCAACATCTTTAAAATAGCTCAGCTCTTTAAAGACCATAGAATCTGTGACTGTATTTCAGAAAGAAGAAAAGGCACCTTTTGAGCATCTGGTCAGAGGAGCTGCTGTGAGACAGGCAAGGCACTGGGAGCTCCCCTCAGAGGGCTTGGAAAGAACCACTGACCATCCTTGAGGCCCAGGTGAATAGTGCCATGGGCTAGAATGTTCCCATAGAGGCAGCCCCATGGCCAAGGTCAGCACATCACAGAGCTTCCTGAAAATGCATCAGCCCACTCACCGGGAAATGCATAGAGTCCCAGACTTGGCTGCAAAGCTGCTCCAATACCTTCCCCTCTGGGGTGTAATTACCTGACAAGGATTCGCTCCATCTTCTCTCAAATTAAAAGAAAACAAAGAGCAGGAAATGGGCTCTCACTGACTCACTTTCTCATCATCAGTGGTGACAGGGGCAGGAGTGCATGGAGGTGAGCTGCCCAAAATCAATCTATGCTTGGATCGCTCTCTCCCAACAGGCTGAACATCCCTCTCTAGGATGCATGACCATTGGAGCCACCTGACCAAAAGGAGCCTTGGATGGCCAGTCACCAGAGGGCGCCGAGGACCCTGTGAGAGGGTCCTGGAAACCACCAGGGGGCTGCTTGAGTTGTGTCTTCTCCCCACATAAGGAGCTAGAGAGCGGAGGGCTCCCTCCTCTGGGCTATCCTTCCTTGCATGAGTTCCGTGGATTCTCTAGGAAGGAGTACCAGCCACCAGGGGGAAGTGACCCCACCAGTGAGGTCAGGAAGTACTGTTGAGCTAAGACCTGAAGAGTGCATGAAGAAGGTAAAGAAGAGAGGAAAGTGCTGCAGGCAGAAGCAGAACACATGCACACGCCTTGTGGTGGGTGGGCAGGTGGTGAGCATAACAACTACAGAGCCAGATAAGCACAGGGAAGGAAGAGGCCCATGGCCCAGGCGAGGCTGGAGTGCCAGTAGCTGCAGCGAACGTCCTCAAAGGACTTACTCTGCAGTTGGCACACTTGTGAGCATTTTGCCTATGTTAGCCCATGTTTTTCTCACTACAGTCTCTATTTTACAGATAACAACAGCAAAACAAGAATAACAGCAGCAAGGCCGGGCGCGGTGGCTCACACCTGTAACCCCAGCACTTTGGGAGGCCGAGGCAGGTAGATCACAAGGTCAGGAGTTTGAGACCAGCCTGGCCAACGTGGCAAAACCCCGTCTCTACCAAAAACACAAAAATTAGCCAGGCATGGTGGTGTGTGCCTGTAGTTCCAGCTACTGGAGAGGCTGCGGCAGGAGAATTGCTTGAGCTCAGGAGGCGGAGGTTGCAGTGAGCTGAGAGTGCACCACTGCATTCCAGCCTGGGCGACAGAGCAAGGCTCCATCTCAAAAATAAGAATAACAGCAGCAAATACTGAAACAGCATTTCTATGTGGCAGGGCTGATCTAAAACAGAGGCTGTGATTGACTCACTAATCCTCCTAGATGAGAAACGGGAGCACAGGAGTGTGTACCTAACCTGTACAAGCCCCACAGGTCGGAGGAGGAAGAGGAATTGGGACTCGACTTGGACAGGTGGCTCCAGAGGCCCAGTTCCTAACCAGACAGCCACAAATCTCACCCTGAGAACTCAGCAGGGACTGATGGGGTCTGCACTTTGGAAAGACCCCTCAGCTGCAGCACGGAGAACAGGCTGGGGTAAGCAGTCCATGGAGGACGCTGTCCTGATGGTGGTAGCTAGGGCTGCTGTGATGACCAAGGAGGCAGACAGAGGAAGAGGCTGGATTTTACGTCTCTCAGAGGAAAAGGGAATGGAGTTGATTTGGACAAGGGGGTGATAGAGAGAAGAAAATATACTACCAGGCTTGTGACTTGCGTAACTGGATGAATGGTGCTTCCTTTTACGAAATGGAGATATTTGAAGATGAAGATCATGATTTTGGATTTGGACTTAGGGGAGTCCAAAGAGTCTAAGGGGAGATGTCAAGTGGTGAACATTTGACATCTACTGTGGGATGGGTGGTTGACTCTCCTATGTGGAGCCCAGAGAAGAGGACTAGGGCAGAAATAGAGAAGTGTGAGTCACCTGTGTGCAGGTGCCCATGGGGCTGTGGGTATGGACGAACTGGGACCTCGGAGAAAGTAGAGGTGGGGAAAGAAAGTCTTGCCCAAAACTTGAGGAGGGCCGACCACAGATCAATATAAATCCATTCAAAGCCAGGATTGCAAAGCATATGCAAGGACGTGAGAAACCAGGTACAACATGATATTGTGTAGAAAAGCACACGGAGGGTGTCTCCTGTGGTTGGGGTGGCAGTACGTAAAGTTCATCTTCGTGGAGGTTGGGGAAGGGTGAGAATACACAAAATCCTTAACTGCAGTGACTCGGTAGCTGAGGTTAGAGAATTTTTTCGTATTTAATCTTCTTTATATTCTTTTATATAATTATTTATCCAGCTAATGTTTGTAGAGTACCATGATCTATTTAACTCGTTCCTTATCATTGAACAGTTAGGTTGTTCCAAATGCCCACTATTATCGATATTGCTGTAATGATCATCATCCTACATGAATCTCGTGGACATTCTGTCATGTTGTCCTTGTCTTGAAGCTACTGGAAAGCCAGAAAAAGGCTATGTCATGAGACATACGGGCGTTAGGAGTGCAGCTTTCCTGTTTGAAAACTACCATTGTTCCCAATGGCCACAAGCCACAAACCCATATCCCTGTCTCTCAGCGTTGTCTAAATATAGTTACCTCTATCCCACCACCACCACCCCTTCGTCAATTGCCCTCCCTCACCGCAGGATCCCTGAGGGAGGGTAGCCCCAGCTCTCCTTTCTGGCACATGCTTCTTTATTCAGCCTTCACATGGAGCCCTTCTAGAGCTTTACATCCAGAAGGAGTGGCCAGAGAGGTCACCAGGACTCGGATTTCTAGGTCAAGGAAGCCTAGGAAAAGGAGTTTCAGGAAAGAGGCTGAGATGAGCTGTCGTTATAAGCCACTGAGAAATTCAGCTGAGATGAAGAATAGAAAACACTCATCTAGTTGAGTAAAGTGGCAGTCACCAGTCCCTGCTGGCCCGGTGGCTTTGCTCTTCCAGATCTAGGGGCAGTTGCCAGAGACGTGAGAGCTACAGGGAACGAGAAGGGGGCTTTGTGGAGAAAGAGAAGGCTGGACTTGGGTAGACGGGCAAGAGCAGCAGGGTGCATGGAAGAACCCAGTCCTGGAGCTGCTGGAAAACCAGAAAAATGCTATGTCATGAGACACAGGCGGTTGGGTCTGCAGGATCCTTGGGCAAGCATGCTTTGACAATTACCTTTTGGAGATTCTCTCTAGTGTGCTGGGGTATTTCTAATATGGTCTATGAGTCAGAAAATCCACAGGAAATGAAGCTCCCTAAAGCTGTCTTTCTATAAGAAGGTGGAGTGACCATCTTCCTCGTTGCAAAATAAAGGACTAAACCAAATGGCTGCTAAGGCTCCTCTCTGCTCCTTGGCCCTCCTTGGGAGCAGCTGAGCATTCTCCAGGGTGGCAGGGAACGCCCTGGCCCTGGGTGGCAGAGGCCCAAGAAGTGGAGAAACATGGATTTCTGGCACAACTGGCAAGAACAAGGGGCTGGTTTCTACCTGTTCCACAAAGTAGAAATCTGGATTTAGACTCGTTAATCACACACACACACACACACACACACACACACACACACACACACACACAATTTCTTTCTTTCCCCTTCCATAAACAACAACAAAAAAATCCACATGGATTTGGAAGATTTTCTAATGATAATTTAAAAACCACTTAATACTCATGAAATTCAGGCTGGTAAATTGAATGGACAGTGATATTAAAATATTTCATTAGATGCTTTTTATGCCAAATTAAGCTGTGGCAATTATATTGATATTCATAGTCTGCATTAATCTAAAACTATTTTAATACTTTTTCTAATTTAGCATGATTAATTCTTTCATTTAAGAACATGCTCGTTTTCAAGTTTTGGTTGTTTTCCTACTCTGCTGCTGTAACTTCTCTTTGTCTGAATATTTAATTCACAAGGGATTCAAATTCAAGGGGATGAAATCCAATTTTTCAGGACATTTACCTACCTGGGAATAAGGTTTTACTCTTGTTTCTACAACAGTTATTTTCTCCATGTGGCAAACCAGGCCTTTGACATATTAACTGTAAAGCACCTCAATTTATTAAATATATACGCACAACCTTGAAGCCCAGAAGGCCACATTTTAAAGAGATTCTTAAATTGCTTTGCAAGATTAATATTCTGCCAGTTATAAAGAAAAAAGTTACAAGTTGTGCTTTTCAAACTGAATCAATGTCTTTAACATAATTTCTGCTGCCAGTAGGGGGACTAGACACAGCAGTACCCTGTGTTTAGGAAAAGTGGCTGCTTGGGTGAATAAAAAGAGAATATGTCCATATTCGTCAGAGCTCATAATTCTTCTGCAGAAAGTTCATCAATGGAATAATTAATTCTGCGTTTGTAAATAATCTGGCTCTTCCAGTCAAAACAAATGTGTCACATTTTGGATTCTTGTTTATGAAATATTTGTTTTTGCTTTTCAGCAGTTCTCTCCTCATTTGGCTTTATTTTTTAAAAGTGTACAAGTTACAGTGCCAATTTCTTTCTCCATGACGCACTACACCATTGTAGTGCCAATTACGACGACAATTTCTATCCTTCCACACGCTAATGTCATTAGTACCTGGAGAACCTTTTGAAATAATTTACATAGAAACTGCCTTTACATGCTAAATGAAAAATGCGCAACTATAGTCAATGGAATTTGAATTACAATCCCACCACTGGCAGGCTGGTTTCATTCCTGCTATTTATTAAACAGGAAGAAGGTGATGCAGTCAATTACAAAGCAATTACCTGAACAGTGACTGCAAACCAGTGCCACATGGCAATTACAATGCTCCCTCCCCAAGAAGGGCTTGCCCTTGATTTCTCTTTCTGACATCCACGTGGTGCCCTGGGCCCACCCTTGGTGTCTTGCCACCATCACGCTCAGCAGTGTGCAGCCAGAGCTAACCTGCTTCTGCAGAAACCTCTTCTTAAGGTCACAGACTTTAACTAACCCCGGCGATGTCATGCTTGTGATAGGAGGGTCCTACCCTATAAGTAGGGAGCTTGGGAAGCATTCTAGCACTTCCTCTAATGAGCCAAGGGGAAGCTGACTAGATGAATTCTTCCGTGTTCCTGCCCTGGTGGGCACAATTCAGAAAACCAGAGGGCTTGTTGCTGACTGGCGATCCAGATGGGGCAGAGGTGTGAGGCCAGGTGCTTCGGTGCCCAGGTGGGCAAAGGGCACAGACACGCATCAGGCTGGGAAGCCTGGTTACTGGGTGGTGGTTTCTGCTTCTTACAAGGCCAGGCATCTCTGACATTTGCAAGAATAAAGGCATCCAAAGAGGGCTGAGAGGCCCCGTGTGGGTGCTGCAAAAGCTCTACCAGCAACGAGCAGGCTCCTTCCCTGGTGCAGTTCATCCCTCCAGCTCGACCTGACTGGCACAGGGGCCACTCCCTCGCCCTGCTCTCCCTTCCAACCCTGGGGAGTGGAGCAGACTCTGGATACTAAGGGTCTCTCTCTGCAAGTTCTGTTTTTCTGGTCTAGGGGGACCACCAGCAGTAACCAGAGTGTAGCTCAGGCTTCTTCTCATTTCAGGGAACAGACCCAGGGAAACCAACTCTCAAAGTCCTGCTCTTGCCTTGATTCCAGACATTCTGGCATTCAGGCTGACGGCGTCCCAAAGCCCCACACTGTGGGTTTGGAAGTACCAAAAACATGACAGCAGAGAGAGTTCGGCCCTCAGCACAGTGCCACGTGGGGTTGGAGGCCAGGAGGTTATCTCTGCAGAAACCTGACCATTTTGTTCATGGTGTTCTGACAATGCTCAGAGCCGTGCAGAGCAGCTGCTCCCCGTACCAAGCTGCTTGACATTCTGCCGAGAAGGTGGCTGCGGCTCTGCAAGGATGACTTGTGTGACATTGACAGCTTTCGGGCCGCTGGTCCCCTGGCTTCCCTGCTCCAAGACTGGGGCCATCTGCCTCTTACTTCTTAAGCCTGAGGCCCAGAATGTGAGCACAGGGAGAAGAAACTAACCAGAAAAGAAAAAGAAGAAGAAGAGAAACAGAACTGGGACCACCTATTTTAACCAATGAAAGAAGTCCCTCCCATGTGAATCTGCCTCCCATCCTGTTCGATCTGCCCTGCAGCAGCCCGGGTGATGTTTTCACAATAGTCAGAGGATGACACTGCCCTGCTTACAACTTTCATGGGCTCCAACGTTCTCAGGTTACATTCCAATCACTTCCACACAGCCCAGGGGCTCTGTGGGGTTCAGTGCCCACCTGCTCGCCAGCCCCCTCAGGCTCTGTGCTCTAAGTACCCTCACTGCCCACCCTTCATTTCCTCCCACCCACACTTCCTCATGCCCCAGGGCCTTTGCATATGCCTTCCCCTGCCAAATGCCATCCCTTCTCCTCAAAGCCCTCCCCAGTCCCACTAACTGACAACCTCAGTGAAACATCACTTCTTCAGAGCTTCTCTCTCTGATCCCCAGATTAGATCACATCCTCCTGCTCTCAGACCTTAAGAGTTCCTGCACTGTTCCTCCATGGCAGTAATCACAGGTTTTTCATACAATTGGATGAGCAACAGGACTGGAAGCTGTGTGCGGGCCAGGACCTTGTCAGTACATTTCTCTACTATTCCCCTTCCTGGCCTGTGGAAGGTTCTCAATAAATATTTCTAGAAGGAATGAATTCCAGAGCCAGTATGATTAGAAAAGGAAGACCGAGAAGTTAAAGTAAAAAATCCAGGACTGGACTTAGAGAAGGAGCTGGACCCTGGCATTTGATCCATGGCTCTGTGACAAGATAAGTGACCTTGGAAATTAGTTAACCTCTCTGAGCCTCAGTTTCTCATCACTGAAACATTGCAGAGTTGTAAAAATCAGATAATGTATTAAAAGCATTACAGTAAAGGGTAGCTGCCAATTTTTTATTATTGTAATTATTAAATGGCAGAATGGCAAGTTGGAAAACTTACTACACAACGCTGAGAAGACACTAGAGTGAGCTGTACAGTTCCCCTCCATGAGCTAGATGAATGCCTTACACATCCCCATGGTGACGTAATACAAATGACTTTTGCTGAACTAAAGGTTTCACCCATCACTAAGTAAACAGTGATGTGACTTGGCCCCCACCCCATGCCAAGTCCTGTGGGGTGGGGCATATTTGTTCATCAGCAGGACTTCTCAAACGTCCCTGATGTAGTTGTAAATTAACACAGCCTTTCCGAAGGATGATGGAGCCATATGTATCTAATTTTTAGGCAGCTATTCTCCAGAAAACAATCGTTGAGGTAGGAAAAGCCTGGTCCATAGAAAGTCCTCAAACAAATATTTGTTGCGGGCTTACTAAATAAAGATATAAGGATCTTTCTCATGGTGTGATTTCTAATGGCAAATAGCAGTAATAGTTTCAATGTCTAATGTCAGTGAATAGGTTAAGTATAGGATGTCACACAGGGTCATTTAAAAATATGTCAATCACTTAACATGGACTCAAAAAAATGCAAAATCATCTATATGATATAACTCCCTATTTTAGTAGGAAGAAAATGTGTGCCTATGTGTGTGCATGTGAAAAGCATTCAGAAGGATGGACATCACAGGCCATTTTATCAGTGGGAGGTAGAGTGGATTTAATGTCTTCCTTGCCTTTATATATTATCTGAAGTCTTCTACAATGAATATATATTCATTTTGAAACCATAAAAATCACTGTTGGGTATTTATTTCAAGAAAAAAAATGCTTTTATTCTGAGAAGGAAGAGACAGAGAGGGGATGATATATAGTCTGCCATGGAGGACCTTGGGAAACTTGGTTTATATCTGTAAGGCAACTTAAGAATGAGAATGAGACAAAAGTGAGACACACACACACACACACACACACCCACACACTCCCCTACACCACTGCTTGGAAAGATTAATTTAGTTCTCTAGTTTGGCTCCTCAGAAAGTTCAGAAACTGAAACCTGAAATCTACCTCTTTGGAATATTAACTCAATAATACCAATATCACATCACCTTGATTACTATAGCTCTAGATTAAGTATTGAAATTAAGTAGGGCAACCCTTTTACCTTTACTTTGATTTTTATACATCTTTTTAGCTATTCTTGGTCATTTTTATGTTATATGTAAATTTTAAAATTAGCTTGCCAGTTCCTACAAAAACATCTGATGAGATTTTGACAGGGATAGCATCAAAGCTATAGATCAATTTGGAGAAAACTGCCATCTTAACAACACTGAGACTGCCAATCCATGTACATGGTATATCACTCCATTTATTTAAGCCTTCTCTAATTTCTCTCAGCAATGTGTTGTAGGTTTAAGGGTACAGGTCTTAATGTTTTGTTAATTTTATCCTAAAATATTTCAAGGATTATTTTATGTTATTTAAATTGCATTTTTCTTTACCTTTATTTTCCAATTGTTCATTGCTAATACATGAAAATATACTTTGAAAA
This sequence comes from Cheracebus regulus, assembly GCA_963574635.1. Taxonomy (NCBI): domain Eukaryota; kingdom Metazoa; phylum Chordata; class Mammalia; order Primates; family Pitheciidae; genus Cheracebus; species Cheracebus regulus. Next base: position 98,436 of record CAUYQU010005029.1, read on the forward strand.
ATATTGAGCTTGGTCCTGTGACCTTCTTAAATTCATCTACTAATTCCAGTAATTTTTAATAGGTTCTTTAACATTTTCTATGTACGTGCTCTTGTTGTCTGCAAATAGAAAGAATTTCACTCCTTTCTTTTCCATCTCTATGTCTTTTATTTCTTTTCCTGACCTTACTGAACTTCCTAGGACCTCCAGTAGAATATTGAATAGAAGCATGGAAAGTGTTATTGACCATTTCCCAGTCTTAGGAGGAAGTATAAGAATATACTATTAAATATGATCAAGTGCAGGCTTTCTGTAGATGTCCCTTATCAGATTGAGGAAATTCTCTCCTATATCTAGTTTGCGGAGAGGTTTTTTTAAAATAATGAATGGGTATGGAATTATATCTTTTTCTGCATCTGTTGAGATGATTATATGGTCAATATTCTTTGTTTTGTTAATACAGTGAATAACATTGATTTTCACATGTTAAACCAACTTTGTATACCCTCAATCAACACAGTTAATCATGGTGTATTATCCTTTTTACTTATAGCTGCATTCTGTTTGCTAATATCTTGTTACAGATTTTTATATCTATGTTCATGAGAGATGTTGGTCTGTAGTTTTCTTGTAATGTCTTTGCCTGGTTGTGGTATCAGACATCCTGGTGTCATAAAATGACCTGACAAGTGTTCTACCATCCTACAGTTGCTGAAAATGTTTGGTAAGGCTAGCATTCTTCTTGCCTTAAATTTTTTTTTTTTTTTTTGAGACAGAGTTTCACTCTCATTGCCCATGTTGGAGTGCAGTGGTGTGATCTCAGCTCACTGCAACCTCCACCTCCCGGGTTCAAGCAATTCTCCTGCCTCAGCCTCCTGAGTAGCTGGGATTACAGGCATGCGCCACCACACCTGGCTAATTTTTGTATTCTTAGTAGAGACAGGGTTTAGCCATATTGGTCAGAGTAGTAGCCTTAAATTTTTCTAAATCAAATTCACTATGAAGGAGGTTTCTTTTTATGGAAAGCTTTTAAATTAAAAATTCAATTTAATAAATATAGAACTATTCAGATTTTCCCTTCTGTGTCAGTTTTAATAATTTTTATCTAATTTTTATCTTTTAAGAAATTTCTCCATTTCATTGAAGTTGCCAAATTTACTTCCATAAAATTTTTATGATATCCTTTTATGACACTTTTTGGTTACCTTTAATGTGTATAGTATCTGTAGTGATGCATCCTTTTTACTCATGATATTAATAATTTGTATATTTCTGTTTCTTAATCAAACTGGCTTTAGTTTTTTCAATTTAATTGATCTTTGAAGAGAGATAGTTTTGTGTTTTATTGTTTCCTATTGTTTGCTTACTATTTCATTTATTTTATTCTTATTTTAATTTACCTTTTTTCTTATTTAGTTTGGTTTTAATTGGTTATTCTTTTTCTAGCTTCTACATGTGAAAATTTAGGTCATGTTTTAAACCTCTGTTAATATAGGCAATTACATTTACTGATTTTAATATAAATATAGTGTAAGCACTTCAAACTATAAATCCTTGTACCCCATAAATTTTCTATGTAGGGCTTTAATTTTCACTCATTACAAAATATTTTCTTTACTTTTGTTTTGTTTCTTTGTTTGTTTTTTTAGTCTCATTCTATTACCCAGTGCACTGGTGTGATCTTGGCTCACTGCAACCTCCACCTCCTGGGTTCAAGCAATTCTCCTGCCTCAGCCTCCTAAGTAGCTGGGACTTCAGGTGCCTACCAGCATGCCCAGCTAATCTTTGTATTCTTAGTAGAGATAGGGTTTCACCATGTTGGCCAGGCTGGTCTTGAACTCCTGATCTCAAGTGATCTGCCTGCCTCAGCCTCCCAAAGTGCTGAGATTACAGGCATGAACCACCATGTTCAGCCAGTATTTTTTAGTTTCCTTTATAATATTTTTTTCTTTTCCTTTAGCAGTGTGTTGTTTACATATTTGGGGATTTTTCAGATATTTATTCTGCTATTGAATCCTAAATTAATTCAGTTACTGTCCGAGAAGCAGTAATCTTTTTAAACGTAATGAGATTTGTTTTATGACACAGTATATAGCTTATATTAGTAAATGTTCTATGTGCAAGAAATGTTCTATTCTGCCACTGTTGGGTATTTATTTCAAAAATGTCAATTAGATCGTGTTGTCTGATAGTGTTACCCAAGTTTTCAATGTCCTTACTGATTTCCTGATTCTATGCATCACTGAGAAAGGAATCTCCCACTACAATTGTGAAATTTATCCATTCTTTCTTTTAATTCCATCACTTTGACATGTATTTTTAAGCCGTGTAATTAGGTACACACACATTTAGGACTGTCATGTTTTCCTAATGAACTGACCCTCTTATCATTATGAAATATCTCTCTTTACCTTGAGTAATAGAGATATGAAATAGCTCTATCTTGAGTAAGGTCCTGAAGTCTACTCTGCTTGATAATATATTCACTTTAGTTTTCTTATGGTAAGTATCTGCACACTCTATTTTTTCCCATCTTTTTACTTTAAACCCATCTGTGCCTTTATTATCAAAGGGTTTCTTGTAGAAAGTAAGTAATTGAGTATTATGGTGTTTGCCCAGTATGATAATCTGCAGCTTTTAACTGGAATGCTTAGGCCATTTACAGTTGATGTAATTACATATATAACTGGGTTTATCTCTACAATCTAACACTTTGTTTTCTCCTTGTCCTGTCTCATATTCCACTTTCCTGACTTCATTAATTTGAATATTTTTGATTCTTTCATTTTATATTCACTATTGGCTTATTCCTATATCTCTCCATTTTTAATAGTTTGTTCTAGGATTTGTAATATATACCTTGAATCATAGTATTCTACCATCAACAAATATTATAGCACTTCACCAATAATGTAAGAATCTTTCGACAATACACTCACACTTCCCTCTGCTTTCCTTTGTATTACTGTTGTCACATACTTTACTTCTAAATAATGTTATTATTGACGTTTTTAGATAACCGATTTCCTTAAACACATTTTTGAGATATAATTGACACGCCATAAACTTCACCTATTTAAAGTGTACTTCAATGCTTTTAGTACTTTACAGCCTTGTGAAACCATCACCATAAGCTAATTTTGGAATATTTTCATTACCCCAAAAAGAAACCTAATGCCCATTAGCAGTCACCCCTCATCCCCATGTGACACACATACCTATAGTCTTAGGCAATTATTAATCTACTTTCTGTCTCTATGGGTTGCTGTATTCTGGGCATTTCCTATAAATGGTATCACATAATATGTGATCTTTTGTGACTGGCCTCTTTTACTTAGAATAATATTTCGAGGTTCATCCACATTGTAGTATGCATCAGTACCTCACTCCTTTTTATTGGCAAATAATATTTCATTGTATGGCTAGACCACATTTTATTAGTCGGTGGACATTTGAGTTGTCTCTGCTTATTGTTATAATTAATAATGGTATACATTTTTCTGTGAATATGCTTTTATTTCTTTTGGGTACATACCCATGAGTGAAATTGCTGGGTCTTCTGGTAACTCAATGTTTCACATTTTGAAGAGCTGCCAGAATATTTTCGACAGCAGTACCAGCATTTTGCATCGCCATCAGCAGTGTGTGAGGGTTCCAATTTCTCCACATGCCTGTGAACATGTGCTATTATCTCTCTTTTTTGTTACAGCCATCCAAGTGGGTGAGAAGTGGTATCCTGTTGTAGTTTTTAATTCTCTGACGATTAATGATGCTGTTAAACATCTTTTCATGTGTTAATCGGCTATGCATACATCTTCTTTGCAGAAATAACTATTCAAATTATGTGTCCATTTCTATATTTTTATTTTAATTATTAAGTTGTAAGAATTATTTATGTATTCTAGATACAAGTCCTTTATAAGATATAAAATTGCAAAATTTTTCTGCCAGGCCACAGGATGCCCTTTCATTTTCCTGATGGCATCTTTTGAAGCATGAAAGCTTTTAATTTCAATGAAGTCCAACTTACCAATCTTCTCTTTAATTACCTGTGCTTTTGGTTACCATATTAAGAAATCATTTCTCAACCTACAGTCACTAGATTAATTCCTATGTTATCTTCTAAGACTTTTATAGGTTTAGCTCTTACATTTAGGTCTATAATCTACTTTGCAGCATTATTTTTTCTGTATGGTATGAGGCAGGGGTCCAATTTCTTTTTTTTCTTTTCTTTTTTTTTTTTTTTTTTTTTTTTGCGTGTATATATCCAGTTGCCCCAGAACCAACTTCTGAAAAGACCATTCTATCATGATTAAATTGTCTTGGTCCTTTGTTGAAAATCAATTGACCATAAATGCTAAGGCTTACTCTTGAACTCTCAACTTTATTCCATTGATGTATTTGTCTATTCTTATACCAATATCTCACTGACTTGATTACTATAGCTTTATAGTAGGTTTTGAAATTGAGAATTTTTAATTCTCCAACTTTGTTCTTCTTTTAAAGATTGTTTTAACTATTCTAGGCCCCTTGTATTTCCATATAAATTTTAGGTTCATCTTGTGAATTTCTTTTAAAAAGCCAGCTGATATTTTGATAAAGATTGCATTGAATCTGTAGATCAGTTTGGGGATTACTGCCATCTGAATAGTAAGTGTTGTGATCCAACAAGACAGGATGTCTTTTCATTTATTTAGATCTTCTGTAACTTCTTTCAAGAATATTTCTATAGTTTTCAGTTTACAGGTCTTACGCTTCATTTTAAAAATGTATCCCTAAGTATTTGATTCTCATTGATGCTATTATTTATAGCTGCAATTGTATCCTTAACTTGATTTTCAAATTGTTTATTGTTCATGTATAAAGATACAATGGAACTGTTCCCTCCTCTTCTATTTTCTGGAACAGTTTGTGAATATTTTGTGTTAATTGTTTTTTAAATATTTGGTAGAATTCACGAGGGAATTCATATGACCCTTGGCTTTCTTCAGAAAATTTTAAACTTAATATCTCTACCTGTTTTTGGTCTATTTGGATTCTCTGTTTCTTCTTGAGTAAATTTTAGCCATTTCATCTTTCTAGGATTTTGTTCATCTAAGTTATCTAATTTGTTGGCATACTGCTGTTCATAGTATTCCTTTTATAATCCTTTTACTTCTAGAAAGTCAGTAGTGATGTTCGCTCCTTCATTCCTGATTCTAGTCACATGAGTCTTATTGTCTGTCTATCATCTATCTGTCTATCTATTGATCTCTTTTTTAGTTCTTTTCTCAGTTTTGGGGGTCTTGTATTATCTGTTTATCTATCTATCTATCTCTTTTCTCAGTGTAATTAACTGTTTACCAGTTTTCTTGATCATTTGAAAGAATCAACTTTTGGTTTCACTGAGTTTCTCTATTGTTTTCTGTTCTCAATTTCATTTGTTTCCACTCAAACCTCTACTATTTCCTTCTGCTGCTCAGGATGCTATAACATAATGCCACAACTTGGGATGCTTTAAGCAACAGAAGTTTATTTTATCATAGTTCTGGAGCCCATGATCAAGATGCCAGCCAATTTGTTTCTGGTGAGAGTTTTCTTCCTGACTTGTAGGTGGCCACCATCTTGTTACATCCTCACATGGTCTTTCCTCTTTCCTCAATGTGTGCTTGCAGAGAGAGTGAGCTCTCTGGTGTCTCTTCTTAAACAAACACTAATCATACTGGATCAACAGTACATCCATATGACCTCATTTAACCTTAATGACTTCCTTAGAGGCCCCATCTCCAAATATAGCCACACTGGGGCTTATGTATTTGGCATGTAAAAACTGGGGGAATATGCAAACATCCAGACCATAATACTTTCCCTTGGCTCATTTTGGGTTTCATTTTCTTTTTCTAACTTCTTGCAGCATAAAGTTAGGTTATTGTTTAAGATCTGTGTTCCACTTTGATAAAGGCATTAAGAGCTAGAACTTTCTCATAAATCTGTGGCCATATATATTTTCAAGAAAGTGTTTTTAAACCAAGAAGAAAGGTATCTTATATTTATCCACACATTTACCATTTTTTGGAGACAGGGTCTTACTGTGTTGTCCAGGCTGTTCTCACACTTTTGGACTCAATCTTCCTACCTCAGCCTCCCAAGTATCTGGGATTGCAGGAGCACACAGCTGTGTCCAGCCATATTTACCATTTCTAGTGCTCCTCATTCCTTTGTGTAAATAGGAATTTTCATTTGGTAACATTTTCTATCAGCTTGAAGAACTTCCTTTAATATATCTTGTAGGCCAGGCCCGGTGGCTCACGCCTATAATCTCAGCACTTTGGGAGGCCGAGGCAGGTGGATCACCTGAGGTCAGGAGTTTGAGACCAGCCTGGCCAACATAGTGAAACCCCGTCTCTACTAAAAATACAAAAAATTAGCCAGGTATGGTGGTGGGTGCCTGTGATCTCAGCTACTTGGAAGGCTAAGACCAGAGGATCGCTTGAACCCAGGAGGTGGAAGTTGCAGTTAGCCGAGATTGCACCATTGCATTCCAACCTGGGCAACGAGGTGACACTCCATCTCAAAATTACATACATACACACACACACACACACACACACACACACACACACACATCTTGTATAGATCTTGTGTATATATACATACATACACATCTTGTAGTATAGAAAAAAAAAGTGCTAGCAATACATTTTTGGCCTAAAAATGTCTTTATCTTCACTCTTGAAGAATATGCACACTGAATATGGAATTCTAGGTTTTTCCTTTAGCAATTTAAAGATGTCGCATTGTCTTCTACTGGCAATGTTTGTATTGAGAAATCAGTGGTAATTCTTATCTTTGTAATGTATCTTTTTTTCTGCCTAATTAAAAGATTTCCTCTTTGTTGTAGATTTTTAGCAAACTTGTTTACATTTCTTGATCTTGTTTTCTTTGTATTTCTCCTGCTTCTAGGATCTGTAACTTTTCAGTTTTTGTCACATTTGAAAAATTCTTGACCATCTGTTCTTCAACCATTTTTCTGCCACCCACTCCTCATGATCTGGGCCTCCAATTATATGTCTCTTAGATCATTTGATGTTGCTCTCTAGTTTTCTGATACTCTGTTATTTTTTCCCCTACCCTTTCTTCTCTGGGTGCTTGTTTGAGCAGTTCCTGTTGCTTTATCTCCAGATTCACTTATCTTTTTTTTTCCACTGTGTCTAATCTGGTACTAGTCCCATTGTGCTAGCCAGACTCTAAAATTGCCCTAAATGAAATTTACTGCCTGGTAATCATTCCCTTATGTAATTCCAATCCCTTATGTGATTCTGGGCATATTGATAACTTGCTTTCAACCCATGGGATACATCAAAGATGATGAGATGTCACTTCTGTGATAAGGTTACAAAAGACTGTGACTTCTACGTTGCTAGCAAACTTTCTGTATTATCTTTTTGGCTTGCACATTTTGATGAAGCAAGCTGCCATGTTGGAGGTCCATATAACAAGGTAACAAAGGTGACCTGTGCCCAGCAGTCAGTTAAGAACTGAAGCCCTTGATCCAACATTTGTCTAAGAACCGAACTTATAAAACAATCAAGAATGCTTAGCCGCAGGTCCTCCTCAGTCGAGCCTTCAGATGAGACCTCAGCACTGGCTGGCACCTTGATTTCAGCCTTGTGAGAGGCCCTGATGCAGAGAACTCAGCTAAGCCATGTCTAGATTCCTGACCCTCAGAAACTGTGAGATCATAAATGTGGGTTGATTTAAGCAGCTACATTTGCAGTTATTTGTTACATAACAATAGATAATTCGTCTGGTGACATTTTCACTTTAGATACTGCATTGTCCAATTCAAAGAGTTCTATTTGGTTCTTCTTATATATTATGGTCCTCACCTTACTCTATTCATCTTTTCCTTTAAATGGCTGAGGATATTTATGATAGATTATTTGAAGCTCCTGTCTTTTAATTCCATATCTATGTTATTTTGGTCCTCTTTCTACTGGCTTATTTCTCTCCCGGATACGGAGAGAGGTCATATTTTCCTGCTTCCTTATATGTTTAGCAACTTTTTATTGAATGCAGGAAGAATGTTGGATTTAGCTTTGTCAGGCACTTGCATTACTTGCAGATCAGCTTGCTCATTTTGGTCTGTTTACATGATGTGTTAGGGTAGGTCTGGAGTTGTCTTCACTCCGGGGAGAGTTTAGCCCTATTATTAAGATGTGATCTTTCTGGTGTACATTAGCATCTCTTCACACGGACTAGTTTGAACTTGAACATCTGCCAGTTCTGGGCGAACTCTGAGAAGTCTTAGCTTCTGGCCCACAGTGGTTCCCAGTCGTGGGTGAGCTCTGACAAGTTTTAGCTTCTGGCCTGCAGTGGCTGTCTTTTGACCAGCCTCATGCAGCTTCACTTGATGCATACACAGCTTAGTATTTAGCCAAAGACTAAAGGACACCTCCTATCCAGATTTCCGGACCTCTTTCTCTGCTAACCCCCTTCTCCTCTGTACTCCTCAGCACTCTACCCTATGGATTTCATTTGTCTCAGCCTCCCCAAACTCTAGTCCTCACCTCCTCAACTCTGCTAGACTGCGGTATTCTGCTTTGTTACCACTCATCCCCAAGCACCGTCTGGAAAATGCCCCCGCCCAGAAAGCCAGAGCTTGTTTATATCCTCCTCTAAGATATTACAGTCCTTCCAGCCTGCTGTCAATTATCCAACAGCAGTTGTTTCCTATAGTGTCTAGTGTTCTAGCTGGTTTGGATGGGATGGTAAGTTCACTACCAGTTACTCCATCATGGCCATTGGAAGCCTCTGGCCATTTTTACAGGTGTCTAAGAGGGAGTGAGATTAGCACTTAGCTCCCCACCTTGGGTTCTTAAGCTTTGTGCAGATGCTCAGCTGGCTTCCTCACCGGGAGTGGGCGTGGGAGCATGTGTCGGAATGCCGCTCACCAGCTGTGTCAGAGCCCCAGATCCCAGCATTCACTAGCAGCCCTTGTGACAACCAATCCCTTTGCCATCTCAGCAAATGACTCATCGGCATTGACAAAAGCCCATCAGAGAGCCCCTCAGCCTACCACAGATGTGTTTATTCTGTGGGCCCCATCAAATTCCCCAGCTGCAAAGCGAGGTGCTTGGAATTTCTGAACGAAGACCCTTGACCTGCTGGTAGGTCTGAACAGTTAACTATGGAGTGTGTCTCAGGCATCTGGCATGCCACTACAGAGAGCTCTGGCTACAGGGGCCCTCTTAGTCCCCTAATAGAGGTACAAACCCCTGGGGATCAATCCTGCTGATGTGCAGAATCATTTACCCAGGAAGCTTCTAGAACATTACCAATGCACAGGTCCCACCACGGAGCTGCTGGGTGAAAACCCAGGCACTCCACGGCAATTCCCACACATGGTCCTATGTGTTCTGTCTTCTTTTATCTTATGAAGCCAAAGAACTCATGGGCGTGAGAGTTGAAGACTTCACAGAAATGTCAGTGCCTTGAAGCCATCTAAAATCCATCCCAGAAGCTGCAAAGGTAACTCAACTCCAAGAAGGGAAAAGACAGGGCTCTCTCCAAATCATGACACTTTTAAATAGGAAGGAACCTTGGAGAACATTCCGGTCTGCCTCTCTTCCACTGCCCCAGCCTTTCTACTCCATAGATGGAGAAAGCAATAGCCGGAGGGTCTAAGGGACATATCCAGCGTCACTCAGCATAAGGCAAAGTTACCCCTCCAGAACTTCCCCCACTGCCTCCCAGACCCCTGCTATGACCCCATCAGTGGCTTCTCGTGACCCTTAGAACAGAATCCGAGAGGTATATCACCCAGCTGAGCCTGCTGCACTACCTGGCTCCTACCCTCCTCCCACCCTCTTCTTGTCCACTGCTCTCCAGGCCCTCCTATCCCTTTCTGGCAGTAGAGCAATGAAGATCCTTCCAGGCTTAGGGCACCAGCTGTCCTATCCCCAAGACAGCCCTGCCCAGCCCTTTGCAGCAATGGCCCTCCCTTCCTTGGTCACAGGCTGAATGTTCCTGCCTCCTGCATCACCCTGGCCTGTGCCTGGCTGCCACCTGTCATCTAGGCATAGGCACTGTGCACTGTCCTCTAGTCCTTCTCTAAGGGCTCCCGAGGGACTTACCACACTCCTCTGTCCTGTTTCTTCCCCACTCACACAAGTTGGGAGCTTAGAGAGGGTGGAGAACCTATCTGTTTTGCGCATTACTATATCCCCAGTGCCTAGCAAAGTGTGGCACACTGTGGACTTATAACTATGTTTCTTGAATAAATGGATGCAGGGCAGAATTAAATAATTAACCACCCACTGATAAATGGCAGACATCCCTTTGTCTCTAACCTCCCAAGTCTTATGAGGACAAGGGCTCTGGGGTCCCAGGCTGTCCCCGTGGTGAACTCACAGTGGCGCTCCCAGCCAGAATCCCTGCCAGCATCGGGTCACACTCTGAACACACCGACGTCCATGTGCCAGGCACCCTAGCACATGGCCAGGCCTAGGTCCGGCCATAACTGAACCATGCTCCTTGTTCCCTCCTCTGCCAAGCACGCCCCAGCTCTGCAGACCTGCCTCAGGCCAGGCTTGTCCTCTTGCCAATCACCTGGATCTGCATAAGCGATGAAGGCAAATGTAGGATTTACCAGTTTCCACTTGGAAACAACCTGGGAGCTGGGCTCTACCATCCACCAGCAGAGGCTTTAATATTTAAGCTAGAAGCAACAGCCAAGTACTGTCAAGGGACGAGAGCTCCACTTTCTTACACCACTCTGTTCTCCCATGTGCCGTTCAAATCTCCAAGTAAACCATCAAACAAGCCCTGCCCTCATCACTGCGTCGAATTCTGAGTTTCTCATTATGAGTCAGAGCCTGACGCAGGACCAGTGGAAGAATCAGAGTCTTGGTAATGGGTGTGATTAAGAGTAATCCAGGTCTCTAGCCTCTCTGTTAGTCTAGGGCAGGCCCAGGGCTGTCCAATGGAAATATAATGAAGCTGTGTTTAAACTTTTCTGGTAGCAACAGCAGAGAAATAAAACAGAAACAGGCAAAATGAATTTTAATAATATAGTTTATTATTTCAACATGTAACCCATAAAAATATGACTGGGAGAAGCAAGATCAAAAAAACTCAAAACCAAGCAGAAGACGAGAAACAACTAAGATCAGCGCAGAACTGAAGGAGATAGAGACACAAAAAACCCTTCAAAAAATCAATAAATCCAGGAGCTGGTTTTTCAAAAAGTTCAACAAAATAGACAGACCATTAGCCAGATTAATAAAAAAGAAAAGAGAGAATAATCAAATAGATGCAATAAAAAACGATAAAGGGGATATCACCACCAATTCCACAGAAACACAAACCATCATCACAGATTATTACAAACAGCTCTATGCACATAAACTAATAAACCTGGAAGAAATGGATAAAGTCCTGGATACTTGCATCCTCCCAAACCTAAACCAGGAAGAAGTCAAAACCCTGAATAGACCAATAACAAGGGCAGAAGTTGAGGCTGCAATTAAAAGCCTACCACCCAAAAAAAGCCCAGGTCCAGATGGGTTCACAGACAAATTCTACCAGACATACAAAGAGGAGCTGGTACCATTCCTTCTGAAATGATGCCAGACAATCCAAAAAGAGGGAATCCTTCCCAAATCACTTTATGAGACCAACATCATCCTGATACCAAAACCTGGTAGAGACTCAGCGAGAAAAGAAAACTTCAATATCTGTGATGAACATAGATGCAAAAATCTTCAATAAAATACTGGCAAACTGATTGCAACAGCACATCAAAAAGCTTATCCACCATGATCAAGTAGGCTTCATCCCAGGGATGCAAGGCTGGTTCAACATACACAAGTCTATAAATGTAATTCACCACATAAACAGAAACAAAGACAAAAACCACTGATTATCTCAATTGATACAGAGAAGGCCTTTGACAAAATTCAACAGCGCTTTATGCTAAAAACCCTCAATAAACTAGGTATTGATGGAACATATCTCAAAATAATACAGGCTATTTAAGACAAACCAACAGCCAGTATCATACTGAATGGGCAAAAACTGGAAGCATTCCCTTTGAAATCTGGCACTAGACAAGAATGCTCTCTCTCACCACTCCTATTCAATATAGTATTGGAAGTTCTAGCCAGAGCAATCAGGCAAGAAAAAGAAATAAAGAGTATTCAAATAGGAAAGGAGGAAGTTAAATTGTCTCTATTTGCAGACGACATGATTGTATATTTACAAGACCCCATCGTCTCAGCCCAAAATCTCCTGAAACTGATAAGCAACTTCAGCAAAGTCTCAGGATACAAAATCAATGTGCAAAAATCACAAGCATTCCTATACACCAATAACAGACTTAAA
>CAUYQU010005030.1:0-11480 GCA_963574635.1 Cheracebus regulus
AAATAAATACTAAGGAGTGAAATCAGGAGGACAAATATGATGCTCCATTTGACCTAAATCCTTATCACAAAAGTGTTTTTTTAAAATTTATTTATTATACTTTAAGTTCTGGGGTACATGTGCAGAACGTAATGTTTGTTACATAGGTATACGAGTGCCATGGTTGTTTGCTGCATCCATCACTCTATCATCTACATTAGGTATTTCTCCTAACGCTATCCCTCCCCAATCCCCCCAACTCCATTATCCCTCTCCTATTCCCCTACCCCCTGACCCCTTGAAAGGCCTTGTTGTGTAATATTCCCCTCCCTGTGTCCATGTGTTCTCATTGTTCAATACCCACTTATGAGTGAGAACATGTGATGTTTAGTTTTCTGTTCTTGTGTCAGTTTGCTGAGAATGATGATTTCCAGCTTCATCTATGTCCCTGCAAAGGACATGAGCTCATCCTTTTTTATGGCTGCATAGTAGTCCATGGTGTATATGTGCCACATTTTCTTTATCCAGTCTATCATTGGTGGGCATTTGGGTTGGTTCCAAGTCTTTGCTATTGTGAACAGTGCCACAATAAACATACGTGTGCATGTGTCTTTATAATATAATCATTTGTAATCCTTTGGGTATATACCCAGTAATGGGATTGCTGAGTCAAATGGTATTTCTATTTCTAGATCCTTAAGGAATCACCATACTGTCTTCCACAATCATTAAACTAATTTACACTCCCACCAACAGTGTAAAAGTGTTCCTATTTTTCCACATTCTCTCCAGCATCTGTCTCCTGATTTTTAAATGATTGTCATTCTAACTGGCATGAGGTGGTATCTCAGTGTGGTTTTGATTAGCATTTCTCTAATGACCAGTGATTATGAGGTTTTCTTCATACTATTGTTGGCTGTATAAATGCCTTCTTTTGAAAAGTGTTCATATCCTTTGCCCACTTTTTGGTGGGGTTGTTTGTTTGTTTTTTTCTTGTAAATTTGTTTAAGTTCTTTGTAGATTCTGGATATTAGTCCTTTGTCAAATGGGTAGATTGCAAAATTTTTTTCCCATTCTGTTGGTTACCGGTTCACTCTAATGATAATTTCATTTGCTGTGCAGAAGCTCTTAAGTTTAATTAGATCCCATTCATCTATTTTGGCTTTTGTTGTCATTGCTTTTGGTGTTTTAGTCATGAAGTCCTTTCCCATACCTATGTCCTTAATGGTATTTCCTAGGTTTTCTTCTAGGGTTTTTATGGTGTTAGGTTTTATGTTTAAATCTTTACTCCATCTGGAGTTAATCTTTGCATAAAGTGTAAGGAAGGGGTCCAATTTCTGCTTTCTACATATGGCTAGCCTGTTTTCCCAACACCATTTATTAAATAGGAAATCCTTTTCCTATCGCTTGTCTTTGACAGGTTTGTTGATGATTATATGGTTGTAGAAGTGTGGTATTGTTTCTGAGGCCTCTGTTCTGTTCCATTGATCTATATCTCTCTTTTGGCACCAGTACCATGCTGATTTGATTAGATTACTGTAGCCTTGTATTTTTGACAAACCCACAGCCAATATCATACTCAATGGAGAAAAACTGGAAGCATTGCCTTTGAAAACTGCCACAAAACAAGGATGCCCTCTCTCACCACTCTTGTAACACTGTATTGGAAGTTCTGGCCAGGGCAGTCAGGCAAGAAAAAGAAACAAAGTGTATTAAATTAGGAAAAGTGGAAGTCAAATTATCTCTATTTGCAGACGACATGATTGTATATTTAGAAGACTCCATTGTCTCAGCCCAAAATCTCCTTAGGCTGATAAGCAACTTCAGCAAAGTCTCAGCATACAAAATCACAAGCATTCCCATACACAAATAATAGACAAACAGAAAGCCAAATCATGACTGAACTCCCATTCACAATTGCTGCAAAGAGAATAAAATACCTAGGAATACTACTAACAAGGGATGTGAAGGACCTCTTCAAGGAGAACTACAAACTACTGCTCAAGGAAATGAGAGAACACAGATGGAAAAACATTCCATTCTCATGGTTAGGAAGAATCAATATCCTGAAAATAGCCATACTGCCCAAAGTAATTTATAGATTCAGTGCTATCCCCATCAAGCTACAATTGATTTTCTTCACAGAACTGAAAAAAAAAAAACACCTTAAACTTCATATGTAACCAAACAAGAGCCCACATAGCCAAGACAATCCTAAGCAAAAAAAAAAAAAAAAAAGAAAAAAGAAAACAAAGGTGGAGGCATTAAGCTACCTGACTTCAAAAAGTGTTCTTTAAAACACTCTCGCTACGCAAGTGCCCATTTTAAATATTTTATCAACAAAAGAAAACATGTCATTATGTCTAAAAGTTATTTGGCAGGCTGAAGAGTAAAACATATCATGTTGAAGTTTTGTTTAGTGTTTTTCTAAATTAATTTTATTTTTTTAGAGACAGTGTCTCACTATGTTGCCTAGGCTGGTCTGGAATTTCTCCTGCCTCGGCCTCAAAATGCTGGGATTACAGCAGGTGAGTCATCGCACCCTTCCTAGTGTGTGTGTGTGTGTGTGTGTGTGTGTGTGTGTGTGTTTTAATGGCATGCAATATTTTTCTAAAATATATATTCCCTACATTATATTATTTTCATTTCTCACTTGCTTATTCATGACCTTAAACTATTTTTTATTAAAGTGTTTTTATTTATATTGGTTGATTTATAAATGTTCTTTTATACTAAGGATGCAAATGGCTGGTCTTCTGTATTACAATTATTTCCCCAGGTTTCATTTGCCTTTTAGTTTATTTATAAATAATTTTAATAAACAATGTTGTACAGTGGCACATATAAGTTCTCCTTTATGGTTTATTAATTTTCTTTTAGGATAGAGAGACCTTTCATATTTATATATCAGAACACTATGCACCCTTTGTTTTTCGTGTTTATTAAAATGGTTTGCACAGCAATGTAGTAACGGATGTATTTTTATTTGTTCATCTTTTTCTAGGCCATCATGTGGTTCTTCTTTTATTTAAGTCAGGCCAGGAGGTACTGGTTGCCTCAGAAAGAGTAAGGTGATGGAAATGGAAGATGATGGAGTCACAGAAGCTGCTGTGAGTGTCCTGGGGAAGCACTGCCTTCTGTGTCCTCCTCCCCCAGTGTCTCTCCCCGGCTGACCCTGATGACGGTGGGCCAGGGATTGAAGCTGGATAGAAATGTGAGGATGTCTGTGGTGATTCTCAGGGGATCTGGGGGATGCCAAGATTCACAGTGCGTCCAGCTCCCAGCCCAGCCTGGGGCAGGGCAGTAGGGATGCTTCCATGACCCCATCAGGTCCTAAGGTTCAGATGCTGAGATGATGCCCGTACATTTCCCCATCCACATGCTGGAAGGAGCCTCTGAATGTCTCCAAATCCCATAGTGCATGAAGAAGAGACTATGAGAGAGCTCAGGAGATGCCCTGGAGAGAGGCTCAAGGGAAAGGCAGCTGCGGCAAGGACCTGGTGCCCACTCCCAACTCCCAGTGCTCCCTAAGACCCCAGAGGACCCGCCACCATCCCTGGGCCCCGAGCTGACTAAGAAAACCCTAACTGGAAGTTGATTACATCCCTGCCACACTACAGCAAAAAGATTACAAATGAAAATGAAGTAACACATAGAAGAATAAAGAGACATTTCCTGTACATCTGAATGTAGGGGGTTAGACTTTGTATCCATGAAGTTATTTTATTTTGTGCCTGTGTGTGTGTGTGTGTGTGTGTGTGTGTGTGTGTGTGTGTGTGTGTATTTTACTCCTTAATCCAGTGAATTTCTATAAGAGTATAATACGATGTAAAGATTTGCCATTTTTGAAAAGTAATTCCTAATAACTTCATAAGCCAGCTATTTGCCATTTAGAAGTGTGTGTTTGCACATGTCTGTGTGTTTGCATATGAGAGAGATTTACCAGTAATTTAAAATGACACATTTATTATGCATCAAAATCTAATGATATTCTAATAAATTCTGGGTCTGTCATCTCTGGGCTTTTTATTTTATACATTATCTAGTCTCTGTTTTACCATGGGGATGGTTTCGGGTAATTGCTGAAGTCTTGTAATATGTTTTAGGATTGGTCTACGCTCATGCCCAGTAACTAACTACACTCTTGATGACAATAACTTTCTTCTCAATATCTTCCTGGAATTCTTGCCCATTTGAAAATTTCTTGTCATAACCTTGATTTTACGAAATGCTGTAGGTGGGATTTATACCTTTACTGCGTTGATCTTATACTGAGATTTATACCTTTACTGTATTGATCTTATGATCCAGGATTACAATACACTTTGCTATTGATTCAAGCCTCTTCTTATTGTCTTCAGTACAGTTTTATATTCATTTATGCAGGTTCTGTACGTCACTTCAGGATCTATTACCAGGTAGGAGAATTGTTTGTGTTTTCTGATTATTGGTTTTTTTTCATTGTTTGCTTATTTGCTGTTTTGTCATTACATTGGGGAAGAGATAAGGACTGTATCTATTCTGACAAAGGAACATCATGTCTGTATGTGGTTTTGTTTGTCTATTTGATGAAGCTATTTTACCAGAGGCCTCATTTCCTATCATGTTTTATTTTTTCAGCAGAGCAGCCACACCATACTTGCCATGTGTTTGGGGCTGACTGATTTTATACCACGGTTCCTGCCCTCTCCCTGCCTTGGGGAATGCCCTCTGTGCTTAGGAGAGGCCCTGTCCTCAACTCATTTATAATCCATGCCCCTGCAGATCCCAGACAGTGACTTTTACATGGGGCTGTCCACTGCAGCAACTGAGAACTCTTCCTCTCCCCAGTATCTCACCCCCTTGCAAATCAGGGCGACCAGTGAAGTTGGGCAGAGATCCGCCCATTTTCTTCTCAGAATACTGCTCTCCTGACTCTCTCAGGAAAAAATTAAATTCAGTCCTAGGCCACATGCTTCCATCGAACCAGGAATTATATTTTGAATGGTGAATGCTGCCACCCCCAGGGCATTAGGAAACCTGTTAGATAGTTGCTTTTTTTTAATACCCCTAGAGTTTTTATTTTTATTTATTTTTTTATATCCATACATTCTTGGGGAACAGATGGTGTTTGGCTACATGAGTTAGTTCTGTAGTGGTGATTTGTGAAATTTTGGTGTACCCATCACCCAGGCAGTATACACTGAACCCAATTTGTAGTCTTTTATCCCTTACCTCCTTCCCACCCTTTCCCCTGAGTCCCCAGAGTCCACTGCGTCATGCTTACGCCTTTGCATCCTCATAGCTTAGCTCCCACTTATGAGTGAGAACGTGCAGTGTTTGGTTTTCCACTCCTGAGTTACTTCACTTAGAGTAATGGTCTCCAGTTCCATTCAAGTTGCTGCGAATGCTATTAATTCATTCCTCTTTATGGTTGAGTGTTAGATAGTTAATTATTGTCACAATGGAGGGAACTAAAGGGCTTTATTGGGTCTTGCCACCTCTGCAATGTGTGGGACAGGCCTGTATGGCAAAGAAACATCCTATCTCAAAGGACAAGAAATAGTAAACTGTAGAAAAAGAGGTCATTCTGACTCTACTTTAGTAGCAGAAATCATCATAGATTTTGGTACTCAGGTAGCTATGATTTCCTAATTTCCTGATTGGATATCCTCCCCCTCACCCCGCCTTTTCTTTTTGTTTGTTTCCTTTTCTCCTTTTTGTAAAGAACACATGACTCATTTATCTGGTATGAAGTTTTCTTTTTTTCCATAATGCAATGGCATTGTTCATCTGGGTGACACCTGAAGTTGATTGTCCCATGCCAAGGAAAAAGGAAATCAAGGATGCAGACACAGAAGGAGTGAGGTTGGGAGCAGAGGTTTCATAGGCAAAAGAAAGAGAAAAGCTCTCTCCTGCAGAGAGAGGGGTCCTGAGCACGTCCTCCAATCCGTGGTGAAGTGCAGGAGGTTTTGTAGATGAGCTTGAGGAGGCAGCATCCTATTTACATAGGGCATGAAAGATTGGTTGGTGTGCCGTTTGTATGGAATGCAAAGAACTAGTTAGGACTAGGTGTACCATTTGCATAGAGTGAGAAGAAGCTGACCACCCTACCCAACTCTTTTCTTATGCAGATGTGGTCTCTACCTGGCTGGGGCCACCTTGCCTGTTTCTTTACCGTACATGTGGTGACAAAGAAAAGGGAAGATGGAGCCTCCATGTTGAACATACCTGGCCCCCAAGTAGCCCTTTTTTATTGGCACAGCTGCCAGCATTCCCTCATGCAAGCTTCCAGCTTGCTTACCTGTGTCTGCAGCCCAATTTTTTTTTTTTAATTTTACTTTAAGTTCTGGGATACATGTGAGAGACGTGCAGGTTTGTTACAAAGGTATACATGTGCCATGGTGGTTTGCTGCACCTATCAATGCCTCATTCAGGTTTTAAGCCACACATGCATTAGGTATTTGTTTTAATGCTCTCCTTTTCCTTGCCCCCACCCCCTGACAGGCACTGGTGTGTGATGTTCCCCTCCCTGTGTCCATGTGTTCTCATTGTTCAACCCCTACTTAGGAGTGAGAACACTGCAGATCTATTATTCAGGCTGCTCTTTGTTAGAAAAAAAATGATTTGGGGGCTGCTTTTTGTTAAAAGGGAAGCCTTTTCCTTTATCCTATCTGCCTAAATAATTTCTTTCTACCTCCTATATCAATATGATTTTTCCATTCCTGATGGTCAGTTTTTTGCACCAGCTTGAGTAGGCTAGTGTATCCAGCAAGTCAATCAGGCACTGATCCAGGGGTTGCTGTGGAGAGATCTCGTGGATGTGGCTGACATCCACACGTGGCCCTCCCTTATCTGTGGTTTGCTTTTTGTGATTTCAGTTACTCATTGAAACCACGGTCTGCAAATACTTAGTAAAACATTCCAGAAATTAACAATTCATGAATTTTAAGCTGTACACCATTCTGAGTAGCACAATAAATTCTTGTGATGCCGGGTTCCATCCCATCGGGACATGAATCATCCCTTTGTCCAGCGTATCTGCACTGCACACACCACCTAGCATTAGTCGTTTAGTGATCTTCTGGGGTGTAAGATCAAAAAATATATTATCAATAAAGTTTGGCACTACCTGCAGTTTCAGGCACCTACTGGGGACCTTGGAATGCACTCCCTGCAGAGAAAGCAGGGGGTGGCCACATACTGAGTTGACTTTAAAGAAAGCAGTTTATGCTGGATAATCTTGGTGGGCCTGAAAGTCTTTAAAAGAGAAACTGAGATTTCCCGGAGGAAGAGCCCACCTGAGGACAATAACATCAGCTGGATTTCCCGAGGGTTTCCAGCCTGCTCACCCACCCTATGGATTTCCAACTTGCCAGCCCACAAATGTGCAAGCCAGTTCTTGAAACAAACCTGTCTCCCCTCCCTCTCTCCTACTCTCTCAATCTTCTCTCCTTCTCTAGGCAGATAGATGGTTGTTACATATACTCATATACACATATAATTTCTAGATGATATGTTGGTTCTTTTTCTGGTGGAACTCTGTTGCTCCACGGTACACCACATGGCGTTTCACATGTGTGTAGTGCATGGAGAAGTCTCTTAGGTGGAAGTAAGATTCTAATACCAGTATGAGAATACATTTGGTAAAAACTATTCTTGAAACTCCCTTAAGACAGCTGCAGACGCTTTTGAGGAGTGCAACATAGCTGCTGTGTTACCCTTCAGGGTTGAAAGAGTTTAATGTCTTCCTGTGAGCAGCAGACAATGAGTTGGTTGTATTTTGGGGGTTAAAAAAAGGGCTATGTATAGCATTGTTGGAATTACACACAGTTGGACAAAATAGTCACAGGGCCAGGTTATTTGGGGACTGACTGAGGACGTTGAAGGAGCATCAGAGATACAGCTCCCAACTTATGCCCACCTGGGCTCATGCTCTCTGAGGGAGATGGTGCACAAAGTTGTCCAAATAATTAAACTCACTGGCTCTTGGACTGGAGCACACAGAGTAGAATTGGAGTCAGTTCCATGCACATGCCATGGATCCCCACTGCAGGAACAAAGGGTCTTAAGGCACCGAGAGAGGAGAAGTCCACTCTGAAGTTGCCTGGGAGGAGAAGGTGGTCAGGTCACTCCAGGTGACGAAGTATGAACAGGTGCTCCGCGTGCTTGAGAAAATGGAAGAATTCTAGTGGTGCCTCCTCTGGATGAGACCGGAATCTCATGGGTGACCACTGCCTGCTGCACAAGCCCAACCTGCTGTTCCCCATGCTGTGCTGGACCACGTGGTGGTGTCAGATCCACCAGCCCACCAGAATGTTGGTGGAGCTAAGAGCTCAGAGTCGGCAGCTGTACCACATAGGCGTGAAGTTTCAGCTTGTCACTTACTAGCTCTGTTATGTTGTAATGTTGCATAGCTGCTCTGTGTCTCACTATTTTTTTAACCTGTAAAGTGGAAGCAATAATGCATATTTCAAAGGCTCACTATGAAAGTCAATGAGCCTTTGAAGTTCGTACTCTTATTATCCCCATTTTCTAGCTATTTCAACCTACCTTCACCGCCCCACAGGGGTGAAGGACAGGCCACTCTACTCCTCAAGTCTCCGCTCCCTTCACTGGGCCACGTCTTCCATGAGGGTCTGGGCTAATTCACCCTAAGCCCCCAGAGACCCATATAAGGTGTGGTCCACACAAGGCAGCCAGTAGCTGTGAATTGTAGATATTAATAGAATGGATTAATACATATTAATGTCTGACTCCACTTAGAGGATTAGAATTTTTAAGCACTAAAAGCCTACCCTAAACTCAGCTTCCTAGATTTGCACAAATCTTGAGATCTTTGGGGCCTTGAAGTTTTGCTTACGGAAATTCTAAATAGATGCCAGCATGATTGCAGAGAAAAGGGAATGCTTGTACACTGTTGGTGGGAGTGTAAATTAGTTCAACCATTGTAGAAAGCAGTGTGACAATTCCTCAAAGAGCTAAAAACAGATCTACAATTCAACCCAGCAATCCCATCACTTGGTATACAACCAAAGGAATATAAATCATTCCACCATAAAGACACATGTGCACAAATGTTCATTGCAGCACTACTCACAATAGCAAGGACATGGAATCAACCTAAATGGCCATCAGTAGTAGACTGGATAAAGAAAATGTGGTACATAGACACCATGGAATACTATGCAGCCATAAGTGAGCTCATGTCCTTTGTAGCAATATGAATTGAGCTGCAGGCCACTATCTTTAACAAACTAATGCAGGAACAGACACCAAATACTGCATGTTCTCACTTACATGTGGGAACTAAATGATGAGAACATATAGACACATAGAGGGGAACAACACACACTGGTCTACTTGAGGGTGGAGTCTGGGAGGAGGAAGAGGAGCAGAAAAAATAACTATTGGGTACTAGGCTGAATAACTTATGTTTACAGCAAATCCACAAACCCCCATGACGTGGGTTTACCTATATAACATGCCTGCACATGTACTCCTGAACGTACAATAAAAGTTAAAATCAAAAGAAAAATAGATTGCACCCTGTTTTCCACTGGGCTTGGGGATTTTTATTTTTGTTTCTTTTTTACTTTTTTCAGACAGAGTCTCGCTCTGTCACCCAGGTTGGAGTCCAGCGGCACCATCTCAGGTCACTGCAACCTCCACTTCCGGGTTCAAATGATTCTCCTGCCTCAGACTGAGTGGCTGGGATTACAGTTTTTGTATTTTTAGTAGAGATGGTTGTTTGATGTGTTCCTCTGTGATGACAGTACAGCATCATGGGCCCCTGTATTTTTCAAACACAGGGGGACCATTCTCTGCCCCATAATTAGCAGTGATAACTTGTGCTAGTCATGGTCAAATTTTCTGTACAACCTGGTGGGACTCAAATCCAGAGTATAAAATTATGTCCACCCTGAGAGTAAATGGGTTCTCTCCTCTTCATAGGGACTAAAAAATCCCTTGGAAAATGGCTTTCAATCACTGAAGCGTTTTCTTTACCAAACCATTGGTTTGGTCCATGTTCTATAAACAGAAAGTCTTCCGTAATGAGTAACCCAGTGTACACCTTTTGACCCCAGGTTTCTGAGTTCTGCAGCCTCGTGTTAAAGGTTGCCATTTATTCAGACTGTCCTTTTGTGAAATGTTAACGCTATCTTCAATCAATTTTATTATACAGCCGTCCCATTTAAAAGAAGTCCTAAAACATGGTCTCTCTTTCAACATGTTTCCTGTTACAATTATGCTCTGAATCCTGTCTGTGTTTGATAGGATACTGTTTGCTTCCTTTGATTCACAAAGCCCGAAGGGTGGCAGGGAACATGACCTTAGAGACCGGTGACCTTCCAGGTCAGTGCTACACAGGTTTAAACAACCAGATCTCTCGAGAACCCACTATCATGACGAGAACAGCGCTGAGCCGATGGTGCTAACCTGCTCCTGAAGGATCCCTGCCCATGATCCAGCCACCTCCCACCAGGCCCCACCTACAGCATCTCAGATTACAGTTGAACAGGAGATTTGGGTGGGAACACAGCTCCAAACCTGTGTTTAATGCGTTTAAATTAAATAAACTGGAACGCTTATCTTCAGTCACACTGTGCTCAGCAGTCACCTGTGGCTAGTGGCTAATTCTCTGGACAGCACAGATGTAAAACATTTCCATCGGCACAGAAGTTGCTGTTGGCCAGTGCAGTGCCTTCTCCAATCAGCAATTGATCAGATAATGTGTCTGTAAATTTCTTTACAGAAGAGACTTCTTTAGAAGCTACCTGGTGACCTTATTTCAAAAGATCATTCATTTTTTTATTGTATATAACTCGAATTCAACGGTTTGGATTTTTTGAAAATTTTATTTGTGTTGCTATGAAATTTAGACATTTTTATTCTAGAAAATTTGGAAAACACAAATTAAGCTCCTTGCCAAATCATTAAAATCACCAACTCTTTTGAGGCTCAGAGGTAAGCACTGTAAAAATGTAGATGTAAATATTTTTAGTCGTCTTTTATTTATTTTACTTTATTTTTTAATATTTTTGAGACAGTCTTGCTCTGTCGCCCAGACTGGAGAGCAGTGGTGCGATCTCGGCTCACTGCAACCTCCACCTCCTAGGTTCTACCAATTCTCTTGCCTCAGCCTCCTGACTAGCTGGGATTACAGGCACATCACCAGGTCTGGCTAATGTTTGCATTTTTAGCAGAGACAAGGTTTCACCATGTTGGCCTGGCTATTCTCGAACTCCTGACTTCAGGTGATCAGCTGGCCTCGGCTTTCCAAAGTGCTGGAATTACAGGAGTGAGTCTCTGCTCCTGGGCTTCAGTCATTTTTAAAATAAATACAATGTGAGGGCAAAATAGGATTAATTATACATAATAGCCTGAAACTCTTTGCCACCTATTACTGCATTATGCATATCTTTTTTTTTTTTTTTTTTTTTTTTTTTTTTTTTTGTTGTGGGATTTCGCTGTTACCCGGGGGGGGTGCAGGGGGGCAAACGCGGGGCACCGAAAACGCG